>VVHJ01065593.1:0-34737 GCA_015107715.1 Tylochromis polylepis
TGTGTGTGTGTGTGTGTGTGTGTGTGTGTGTGTGTGTGTGTGTCTAATGGATGTTCAGCAGTCATCAGACCAGTCAGGCACCAGTCCCAGACAGCGAGGTCAGTCATTCACTAATCATATTAACATTCCTCTATAATGACCCAATGCATAGCTCTCCCCTTTCAGACATTTTTCTCTCCCTCCATCAAACTTCCTCACTCACTGCCTGTGTTTTTCTTGATTTTTATCTACCTCGTCACCTCGCTCTTTATGCCTTTTGTTCCCCTTCTTTCCTCTCAAATGACCGTGCAGACTCCAGCACCGTCTAAAGCACCCAAGTCAGATTTCAAAAGAACCGATATTGATTTGGTTCAGTAAGGGTCTGCACTGACTCTGGGTCATAATTACAACACGAGCTGATCAATGGAATTTAATTGATAACAATTCTGATAATATCTTACTCTTTCAACGACTTTTCCAGCAAATATTCTCTAGCTTTATTTTCACGTATGATAACAGACCGAATGTGAAATAAATATAAATGAACTCAAGTTGATTGTTTTGCAGACAAAGTTAGAGAAGTTAAGCCGAGAGGATTTGCCCGTGTGCCGAGGAGGGAGAGTAGATACAGCGGACAAAGGATGATGAGATGAAGATTTGGGGCGATCGTGGCTCAAGAGTTGGCAGTTTGTCTTGTAATTGGAAGGTTGCCGGTTTGAGCCCCGGCTCGGACAGTCTCGGTCATTTTGTCTTTGGGCAAGACACTTCACCCGTTGCCTACTGGTGGTGGTTAGAGGGCCCGGTGGCACCAGTGTCCGGCAGCCTCGCCTCTGTCATTGCGCCCCAGGGTGGCTGTGGCTACAATGTAGCTTGCCATCACCAATGTGTGGATGACTGAATGTGTAAAGCGCTTTGGGGTCCTTAGGGACTAAGTAAAGCGCTATACAAAATACAGGCCAGGCCATTTTATTTAATACAGTCTGGCGTTTAGTTGCGTGGATGCACACTGACATAATCAGTAATAGTTTTTTGTGCACAAAGGTGATGCGTTTGTCCTCCCCAACGCCTATCTTATCACAAGTTGCATCAGCTATCTATCACCTGTTTGGCGTTTAGTGTTGTTAGCGAGTTTTGTTGACGTGGACATCTGAAGCTTGGAAGCAACTAGTTTTGGAAAGAGGAGAAATGTATATCTCCACATATTCAAGTCCAGATGGAGAGCATATGCAGGAAATATGGAGCCAGAATATTAAATCATTTACATGGTATAATATTCCTAACGATTAGTTTATGAAATCATTACTTCCACTCATCTGAAACTGACTTAAACTTTAAATGTGTTCTGATGTGTTGTTTTGTTTTTCTGATTGATTCTTATAGACGTGTTTTTATGGAGCATTTTTCTCCTGTTGGAGTTACAATCAGAATGCTCTGAATGTGCACTCACAGACAATGTTCCAAAGAGCTTCTTGTCACGTCATCAGGGAGGTTTAGCCTTCCAAGTCTTCAAGTGCCCTGCAAATGCCCGACAGAGTTCAGGTCAGGTGGAAGAAAGACACACCGTGACAGTCGGCTGAATTCGGTATTTAGGCAGTCAAAACTTTGAGGTGCGTTTGAGCTCGCTATTCTGTTGCAGTGTGAATCCATGTCCACAAAGATAAAAGAAACAGAAAATGGAAAATGCAGTGCTGCTGCTCCTCAGTATAATATTCCGTGCATGTGTCCCACTTGACTTGAATATTCCCACTGCCAAGCTTCACAGTGGGTTTGATACACTGCGGTATAATTCTCTTTCTGTAACAGTCATAATCATCAGTCAAAATGCCCGTTTCCATCATGCTGGTATGTTTTAGCCCAGCTCAAGTGTTTGGCCTTGTTTCCCCTCCTGAGGAGTGGTTTAGATGCACTGCGCATCCTCTGGGACCACTACTAGACAGCTTTCTTTTGGCAGGAGTTTTTGTGTGTGATTAAGTTATTTTTCTTTCCCTCACTGAGAGAAACGAATGCACTGATTTTTCTGGTGGTCACTTTTGTTTCACCTGATCATGCTTTGGATACCGCTGATCCTGTTTCTGCACAGTGTGCCGTGCACACTTTGAAACCTTTACTCTAGCAATGATTTGATGCAGTGATTGCTTGTTGGAGTTAGTTTGTGAACACTTGATACAATTCACACTCCTTTTTTGCCTCAGGTTTAGATAACGTCTAACTCAGGAGAATGGTAACCTCCTTGTGGTGATTGCGTTGATTTCTTTGCATTCGGCAACTGATTGCAAAATAATTCAGTTCTCTTGAGGCCAGCTGTTTGCATGCTCAACCTCCAAGCTGCGGTCGACTTAGAGGTTGAGCGTGCAACGCCCTCAACCTCTGCGTTACCGCTTTTGATTGTAAAGCGTTTGCACAGGTTGCATGATGGGACGGCAGCCCGTATCCAAACAATCGCAGTCTGACTTGGACCGACTGCAATCCCGCTCAGAGAGACTGGCAAAAGTCTGCAAATAATTATAGTCTAATTTATAAAGAGAGGCAGAATGCCAACACTTTGCAATCTACTTGAGTCAGTCTCAAAATGAATCTGTGACGCATCTCTGTGGGACTCAACTGATTGTATTCTGGTTATATTTCCATATACAAGCAAGTTCGCTGAGCGCCCATGCCACTTTATGGTTAAATCACCATCCTGAAGCTAATATGTCATTTGTTTCAAAACTAAAAGCTTCTTGCTGAACTGAACGTAGGGGTTGATGTGTCTTACTGTCATTTTATCGCTGTGTAGATGCACCAAACTGCTTTGAAGATGGCAACTGACCGTGAGTGGTCGCAGACCTGGTCCCCGTCTTCCAAGCAAACATTTCAAAGGCAAAGCAATTCCAAGTTTATTGCACAATGTTGCATTAATTTTGGTCATGCTGCCGTCTCCAACCGCTGTTTCCCCAAGTGTGACTGTAGCATTAGTTTATCAGCTCTTTCAGTTGGAAATGTGGATGAAGAGGCTGAACCAAAAGGACCAAAAAACAAATACTATGACTGAAATCTGCTAAAACCTATTCTCCTCACTCCGGAGCTGATATTAAACGTGTAAAAACCTTTGACATTTAATTCAGTGGATAGAATTTAAAAAAAAAAAAAGAAAAAAATATTGATTGTTTGAGCCATGAACCACCAAATTGTTTTCTGTGTGATCAACATTGTTCCATTTCACCACATCATAAACAAGTTTACTCAGATTCAAGTGCAGCTTTAGTCAAAATTCAGCTCCTCACACACCAACCGCCCATCAAACTGTCAGTTATCACAAAGAAATTCATCCCACTTCACTGTGTTAAAAATGACTGCAGAGAACTCTGAACAAACAGGACGCCTCAGATATACAAATGCGCGCGCGCACACAGACACACACAGACACACACACACACACACACTCGGGGAGTTGAGTCATAGGAGGGGAGGAGTAACTGTCAGAAAGATGGATGGATGAAACAATGAAAATCAATGAACTGTGCATGTGCATGTGCATGTGCATGTGCGTGCAAGAGAGACATGTTGCATCCATACAATACCATGACAGATGGAGAACTGCAAAGTGAGACAGAAGTGTGTGTGTGTGTGCGCGTGTGTGCGTGCATGTGTGCGAGACGAGGAGGGCGTGTCTCGCTCTTAATGAGTTTTTCTTTTTAATTACCTTCGTTTGACCACAGTTTGTTTCCTGGGAACACAGCCAGAAAAATGCTTAACACACACATATACACACATAGATTCAACGAGGAATTTAATGTTTGCTGTTTGGATGAATTTGCTCCAATTCAAGCTGATGAAAGTTGTTCTTATTAATGTATTATCCACAAAGTTTTCAGCACTTTCTTTACTTTTGTCTGTTAACCTGCTGGGTCTCCTGTGTGTTCTTTCTCTCAGTTTGCATCACCCTGTGAGCAGAGCGGCACATAGGTATTAGTCTTCTTCCCTGACGTTCTGTGGGGTGTTTTTTTTCAGCCAGGTGAACGTTAAAACCCACATTAACATTAACAGATAACCCATGTACTGTGTGTCTGTTTGGTACCTAATAAGCTGAAGAATGAGGGGAAAGATCGTGTGAAGATCGAGCATGGAGGCTCAGAAAAGTTGTCCACAGCAGACGTTTTTGTGGACAGCAGCTGTCAGAAGCCTGGTTGAGATTTCTGCAGGGAATTCATCATGCCAAGGAAGAACAGAAAGATACCAGGTGTAAAGAACATCAACAAATTCAAACAAAAGAGCAAAAATAAACTTTTAAAAATCATTTAAGCCTACAAACCTTGCTTTACCAAGAAAAACACCCTTTATTGACCAACAGTGGGTATTTAGATTATGCTGCAGGTTCAGCTTGAGTTTTTTTCTGCCTGGTTTTGCCTTTATTCTTGGGTGCCAGTGCTATGTATTGTTGCTGCTTTGAATTCAGGCTGACTCCATCTGCTGTCCTCTCTGAAAAAGCAGGAAGCAAACTTTCCAGAGCCACCATGTCTACAGGTGGAGATCAGCTGTGGTCAGCTTTGATTCATGGTGTTAAGAATTTCTATCTGTGTCTGGCTGTTTACAGCACATTTCACACCCACTACAGAAAAAGGAAAGGCCTTTGGGAGGAAAAGTTAAAAACTACCCACCAGCTGAAGGCCAAAAAAGTACTGACATAGACCATTGCTTTTACACGATGAAGACAAAAAAAGGAACTGTTTTGGAAGGATGCTGTGGCAGAGACAGTTCATCCAGGGTTTATTGGCTATATTTGTCATATAAAAACAAATATTTATATTTGTGATATTTACATTTCTTTTTACATACTTTCTAACAGAAACAGTCACATCCATTTTACACATTCGTAACCCAGACAAATGCAGTGATTCAAACTGCCAACACTGACCTCATTAACTGGATCTTATTCCTATTTCATATGAGTATCCTTTATTGTAAAGGGGTCTGGGAATGAGGTAAATTTCTATTCTAAGCATCTTTGCCCCACGTGGAGCATATAGGCCACTGACAGCTCCTTGCCAGTGCACTTGGCTCTGGGCAATCTTCTCCAAATCCCTCTGGGAGTATCAGTTTCACTGTATTTCTGTTTCAGTGACCCTGCACCATGTGTCAGGCTTTCACTGCAGCATGTCATGCTCCTTCATGGGGAAAGCCCTTCCGTGCTCAGGTCTATCTGCTTTGACTTTGCCTTCAATGTTTGTGTAACAGTTTTGCTTTTTTCAGTCTGGTTGTGTTAGCCTCCTAGCCCTTTAGCCTCTGAAAGAGATGGTCCAAATTGTCTTTCCTGTACCCTTTGAATTGTCCAGCATGGGTGTCCCTACCAGGAGCTTATTTTCCCACTGGCAAAGCTCATTGACGCTTTTACACAATACAAGCACAATAGAAAGCACACAAGCCAACACGCAAGGGAGGGACCGAGTGTTAAAGGAAAAAGGAAAATGCTTAATCAACACAGTTGAAGGTGTCTCAACCCTCTCTAGCGCACCTGAACTGGGAACAACTGGGAGCAATTACTTTTATCTTCTAACCTGGTTGAATGGCATTTCTTTAAGTAGGTAATTATTCAGCTAGATCACCCCTGTTTGGGTGTACCAAAATCTGATTTATGAGATACACTTCTTGTTTTCCCAGAGATCTTGGTTGGTTCTAAAAAGGTTTTTGCTAATGTCATTTACAGCTATGATAGGGACAGTGAGATTGTATCTCCCCAGTATACAGTTACATATTGGGAACATGGTTAACTACAGTACAGAGTCCCACCTCCCCATCTTAATTTCACTAATAGGATTAACATTGCTGTTTCTTGCTAGTGTATGAAGCTGTAGTTACATCTGTCCACTGGACGTGCAAGTAGGCCAAGGAAGCATCTACCATGGTTCTCAGTCTTGGACCCGGAGTTCTGAGTTTTTACACTTTGAATTTTTGTTTCTTATTTGATGTTCTGTTTGAATCTTAGTTTTATTGTTTATATTTGAATTTTCAGCTTCCTTTGTATCCTGAGCCTTTAGTTTTTTGTTTCAGTTCTTGTCCATTTAAATTTGTATTCTGGTTGGGGGTTAGGGGCTTTCCCACTTGTCTTTCTGTATTAATTTTAAATGTATTCTCTTTCTGTAGTCAGTCACTTCCTGTTTTATCCTGATAGCTGTTTGTCTTCTGTGTCATATTTGTAGGTTTTTACTTCACCTGTCTCATTACCCTCGATGAGTTTCAGCTGTTTCTTGTTACCCCGGTGTTTCCACTCCCTCTAATTGCCCTCTGTGTCTGTGTGTATTTAAAGTCTCAGTTTCCTCATGTTCTTTGTTGCGTCGTACTATGTTGTCCTTTCTGCTTATCCCTGCTCATGTGACTTAATTCACAGTTAAAGTCCTAGATTACGCTTAATGTTCCTAATTTATTTTATGCTCTGTTGGATTCAGTGTCTTCCCCTGTTTGGACTTTTGTATTTATGGACCTAAACGGTTAACAAATAATAATAATACCACCCTCTGTTTGCCTCTCTCCATCTTTGCATTTGAATCCTCACTTCTGCTCCAATCCATCTTATCACACCATCTTTATACTGATAGATATGTGTACCAAAATATTGAACAAAATTTTTCTCTTGTATTGATTCAGTAAGGGCCAGGGTATTGTGTTTTTCAGCGTGAGGCAATTGTACACCTCAGACAGGTGAGTTGTTGTATCCCTACTAATGCTGAGAGCAAACCGTTTTTTCACTAGTACTGTCCCAGATTTTCTGTCCCCACATGGGCAGCACAATGATTATCAGCAAGAAAGAGGTTGGTTCGAACTCTGGTTTGGGCCTTTCTGTGTGGAGATTGCAAGTTCTCTCTGTGCCTGAGTCACTTTCCTCTGGGGACTCTAGCAGACCCAAAGACATGCATGGTAAATTAATTAGTGATGCTAAATTGGCCATGGATGTGAAGTAGATAAAATTCTTTAACTGCATGGAATTAAGTGCTGCATCAATGTATAATTGAAACTGTAGCGGCCTCAGGCTCTTTGAGTGATCATCTTCGGATGTTGGCTGCCTTTTGTTTCATGTTCTATAAAAATGATCCCACACTGCTTCGGTGATGTTGAGCTCCGAGCTCTGGGGAGCCCAATCCATGATTTATAGTGTTGCGTTGTATGTTTTTTGTTCAGGTATGCTTTTACTGCATTGGCAGAGTGTTTGGGATTGCTGGCACGGTGAAAAATGCCTTTGCCAAACCGACAGTATGCATGATGATTACGATCTGATGGTACCGCCACTATGTTTCACAGATGCTGTAGAGACTTGCTGTTCTCTCTCCTCATCTCCTTTGTACATACTGATGACAATTTGAACCAAAAATTCCCAAATTTGGATTCATCACCCGATACAACTTGTTGCCACTGAACATTAGTCCAGTTCTTTTGTCATTTGGGATACCTCTGCCTTTTATATCCATTTTCCTTCCTTAAGAATGGCTTCTTGACGGACACATTTCCACTGAAACCATTTCTGATGAGCAAACAGAAGATGTGTAGACACAACACTGGTTCATCCTTTGAGAACAAAACAATAACCATTCACCTGAAAACAGTCAGGTACAAGAACTGGACTGAAAATGAATGAAAAAGCAGCCAATGTTCAACGAAAACTTTGGAGCACCTTCAGAAAGCCTCGAGAACTCTCGCTCAAGACAGCTTGGAAAAAAAAAGTACGGGAAAGTCTGCCTGCTTGCAAGCACAATACAAAGAAATGAGGGGTTGCCCAAGACTTTTGCATAGTATTGTAGAACATACCCTGCTTTATCTCCTTTTTTGACTCAGTGGAGTCAGCTGTACTATATTATATATATTACTATAATAACATCAATGGTACTTATTGTATAAACTATAACTGTTTATAGAATAAGCATTTTGTATTAAGCAACAGTAAAACTAGCAAATGTGTCCATAAACTCATCGGGACAGTGTTTAGCGCTCACTTGATGATGGCCTCTGGTTGCCATTAGAAAGAATGCATGTTTAGGGCACTTGAGCACTGATTTCACCTTTAAGCTACTTCCATCTTTCAAATGCGGTTTATAGTGACAACTGGTTGATGATTTTCTTTTTTTAAAAGTTTTGCTACTGTTTATGTAACCCTAGAATTTAAGCAGGAGTCGGATAATAAGGTGTCGCCCCCCCAACCCCCGATCGCTTATTTTGTCACTTCTCTATTATTTATCTTTGCATTCATAGTTTTAAAATGGTCTCTTACATAACAGGTCAATTAATTTTTTCAGTTTTGAATCAATAAGTGCTTCTGGTGTTTATTTATTTTTTTACTTTCTGAGTTAAAATTGATTTCCTGTGAAGTTAATTTTGGCATATTTCCCTCTCTCCTGCCCGTTTTCGTTCTAGTCATCCCCTTTCTCTCTGGCTCTGATTACTTATTGTGTTTATTCATACAGGAAAACACACACACACACACACACACACACACACACACACACACACACACACACACACACACACACACACACACACACACACACACACACATTAACACTATTAGACACAAAATCTCTGGATTTTGAAAAGATTTACAGTTTGTGCATATACCAGTCTGTTCATGCAAAAGCAACAGTTCCGAAGATTTAGACTTATTAGTGAGCCTGTCTACAGACTGGATGCCCCTCGGGGGAAGCAGAGACTTTAAATAGATCAAGCCACTGTTCGCCAGGCACAGCAAGGGATGAACCCATCTCTGAGGTCCCATCTCCTGCTAAATAGATTCCTTGTCGAAGAGACTACAGGTCAGTATTGTGGGCAGTGTTTCTGATAAGAATAAGTGTGATTATTGTGCACTTAAATGTGCGTTAAATGATTGATTTACCAAAGAAAAGTGTCATAGGAGACAGATTTGTGCATCCAGAAAATACAAGTACACCACAGTGTATCATTTTGTATGTACTGTAGATGAGCCAAAAAGTTTAAAAATGCATACTGTAGAATTATCTCCAGCCTGGAGTCTGCCTCAACTTTGTGGAACATTTCTTTTTAGTTCATTGTTTTGGTTTCACAGATCAAAACTTTGGGACTGTTTTTACAGCTCTCATTAAAAGCCACTGTACGCTGCCTGCCGAGCACCAAACAGCAAACAATTAGAAGCATGCTAGTGAGCACAGTGGAGCATTCAGGAGCTAAGGGACAGATGTTTTTCACAGAATTTTGATGAGACTACAGCAGAGTGAGAAGAAGAGTAAATATTGGGCTTGGATGGACAGAAAATTTGAAATGAAAGTAAATCATGTTTCATGTCCTCTGGATCTGCATATGTGCAGCTGTCTGCCTTTGCATTTACTCCATCAGCTTAAAAAGTGATCAAGTCAGTACTGTATTTAAAAGCGAGTTTGTGTTCCTTAAGGACCGTCTGGAAGTCTTCTTTATGTTAATTATTTAATCACATCAAATTATATCTAATCCATACCAAGATGGGGGATTGTGCATGGCTGGCAGTAAATAATAAGGACAATATTTGATAACATTCATTTACATTTTTTATAGGTAGGTAGGTAAACATTTTTGTTCTTTAAAAGGAGACCTTGTGCTACAATGTCATCTTTTTATTTTAGCACACAATGTCACTGTGACAGTAGAGATCTTTGCTCTATCTTTACCTATTTTCTGCTCAGTAATTAGAAATGAGTTGTTGATCAAGAGGGCTTTCCCATGGAGTTCCCTCCCATCACTCCCACTCACTAAATCCCCCTCGCCTTGTGATAACTAAATCACAGTATTTTTCATCTCCACGTGTGTGCGTGCGGATATCTGTCTGCCTGCAAGGCAAGGCGTCACTATCAAGTACACAGTGAGAGAAAGAGCCTTCCTGATTGCGATCATGCAGCGTTGGCTTTTCTCAGGCAGACAGACGGAGGACAAACTGAGTCAATCAGCCGCGTTTACTTTCGGGATGCTGCTGTGACAGACGAAAACGAGAGGGATGAGGCAACACAAAAAGGCTGAGGCAGGGGAGGAAGCAGCAAGATAAGGAACAGAGACATATAGAAAAACTGGTGCCAAAAGAACAATGTGGAGACGATAATAAGAGCGGGACTGAAACAAATGGCATTGCCATGAGAGAAAGAGAGAGAGATGAAATGTAACAAAAGGGCTGAGTGAAAAGAAAAGGAGATGGTGGCGAAGACAACAAAGCGAGAGAAAGATGCGGGTAGAAAATCACATCTGTGATGCCATTAGCAAAGCTATGTACACCCTGCATGACCTGGTAAATTTGCTTTAAAAGTCAATCAAAATAAATGTATGCAAACATGATAAAAAATCTGACATATGCACAAATCACCATCCCTATATTCCTCGTTTTGGGAGAGCATGCAGCATGCCAAATCATCTTCACAGCTGCTGTCAAAACAGTGTAATCACAAACAGCTTTTGATCAGTTCACACAATGGTGTTTCCAGATCTCTCAATTTCTAACACATATTTTTTCCTCTGCAATATCAGACAGGTTTGTTTTTTTTAACATCCTCTATTAGGCGTGCACTAAAGGGCAGTAAATATGTTACACATGTATGAAAATTTACAATAAAAAACAGCAGCGAAAAGACAAAAACAAAGCAGGTGGTAAGGCAGTCACACCAGAGTTCGACTTATTGCCATACGCACAGGTACAGGAACATGAATTACCCTATGGCTAGACACTAATTGGACTTTTATATTAGTAACCCATCTTCACGGGAGGCCTATAGAATCTCGTCTATGGTTAATGCTGCTGTGTGTTGCCTATTTAATTTTGATGTGAAGTTGATGAATGTTGTGGCTTTTGTGTCGATATCCTTTTGGGCTCCTGCAGCTGTCCAGGTTTTTAAGATTTCTGTGATTGGTGGATTATCACTAGTGAATATTTCACTTGTATCCTAAGTGGAAGCTAGCCATTGGTGAAATACCCGTGGTATGTGTTTTTATGAACTCCGTGCTTAACTCCCTGATAAAGGCTTGTATGCCAAAATGCACTGGAGTAAACATGACCATGCCATGAGAATAAAAACATATTTGAAAAGAGATTGAATCAGACTTCTTTGATTATTTATCCCTTCCAAAGAGGACCCAAAACAGAAACAACTGGAATCCAGGAAGCATTATTCTCAAAAACTGCTGTTTTTGATTACTTCTGTAAGCACAGGAAACTGTATTTTTGCTCTTTTTAATGTACTTTGTTATTGAGAAATTGTCATTTCTCTGTTATTCTCTGTTATTGAAATAGCTCTTTCGGTTAATTAAAATCTTTTTTCACACCTCGTTTTAGTCTTTAGTTTAGTTTTAGCCAACTACAATAACCTCCTGAGCAGGACTCGAGATGTGACAGAACATGTGGGCAGAACAACATCAGTCAAGGGAGAAGTTGGACTTCTACTATTGCCTTTTACTATTCTGGAGATGATGAAATTTGTGCAGTAAAACCAAGATGGAAACTACTGGATCTAGCATGCAATAATTTGGTTAGTTTATAATAATGTGGTGTCTTTCCCCTCAAACCCAACCAGTGTTGGTGGATCCTGCTCCTCCCTGACTCTGTTTCTGCTAGCGGTTTCTTCCTGTTAAAAATTAGTTTTTCCTTCCCACAGTTACCAAGCGCTTGCTCATAGGGGCTTGTCATTAATTTCTACTATTGTTGGCTCTTTACCTTCCAATATAAAGTGTCTTGAGGAGAATGTTGTCATGACTTGGCGCTATAAAAAAATGAACTCAATTAAGATGAATTAAGATGGTCCTCTCAGCTGTAATCTTATCTACAGTATAAACTGGCTGAACCCAGTGTTGTGTTAATTGATGACAGCTTTAGAGACATTGAACCAACACTGTTTGTTTGAATCAATGTTTAGAAACAACAGCTCGTAAAGTGACAAGCTCATTTGATCAATTTAAAAACATTCACAGCTGCTGGAACTTGCAGTTCTAGCAGCTGTTGCAAGCTCCATCTCAGTGCCAACAGAAAATAATGTTGAGGCAGGTTCATTGCTCACCACTGATCTGTTTGGACAAAGCAAAACAGAAATCTCCACAACTGAAAGTGAAAAATAAAGCAATCCAGTCCGATTATCAGGTAGAGACTTTGCCCAGTTGCACAAGAAAAGATTTCTTTTGTTTCCACAGACTTTAAAGATTTATCAAATGTGTCATGTTGAAGGCTCAGTTGGAAACTCACAAATGACCCCTAATGTGAAGTGAAAGAAAGCCACTAAACTGATAAAATGAAAAACTTTCCTCCTCGATTGTGACAGAGGAACTGCTGAGGTATTCACTACCAAATACAACATTTGGCTGGCTTGGTGGAAACATGTTTTTCTAATTATTTTGTAGATTCACAACTGGATCTGTTTCAAAAAACAAAAACAAAAAAACCAAACAAACAATGCAGGGGTACATAGCACCATCTCAGCTTGTATCACAGCAAGAGTGTATCTGCTGGTGCCCTGGTGATCTCATTATTTTGACTCCATTTTGTTCATTGGCCAGCTGACTAATCAGCGAATCACACACCAAACCATACTGCATCACAGCTAGTTTCTGGTCTCAGTTTAATTGAAGGAGATGGGCTCAAGGAGTCACTAGCAGACAGCTATTAAAGTTTAATATGTCTCAGAGTTAAATAATAAGTGTAGGACATTCCCGACTGGTGGCTTTGTTTAATCACCATTTAATGAGAATGGCCCAATAAAAGAAGTAATACATCCATGCCTTCTGCCATTGCTTCATCTATCGACTGGCCCATCTACGCCAGTTTAAATTGACCTTCTTCAGAAATAGCCACACACAACTGCCATCCATTTGTGGAAATCTGAAAGACAAAGTACCATCATGGTACAGTCTCTAATAGCTTTCTGAGCCTGTCTACCGTCCATGATTCTACAACCTAATTGGCAAATGGTAAATAAAGGCTCAGAGTCTGCACTGCATTGTGAAGCAACTCAGCATGAGCCAAAAACAAATGATAAATGAAAGGGGCCAACAGTAATTGAACATGCAACTCAAATACTACAGCTAGATAAGTAACATTTTTCTGTATACCTGTCTTTTTGTAGAACATGATCTCGTCCTTAAACTCTTTGCGCTCCTCCAAAGCTTCGTCAATGCTGAGGATGATGCTTTCGCTGGTCTCAGGCCCATATAGGAACTTACAGGCACAGCTCTTCTGCATGACCTCTGCCCGAGAGAAGCCTGTAAGCTCACAGAAGCCATCGGAGCAGTAGACAATGGGAAACCCCTTCGACACCTGAGCATTGGCTAGGATGAAGTTGCTGTCTGCAAGAGAAAGAAAAGATCCCGTCATTGTCAAGGTTATGGTAGATTTTAATTTTTTCTATTTACCCGGACTTAGAAGAAATAATGAATGCCTTTTATGATGGTTCTCTTAAAAAGGAAAAATAAATGGAGAGCTTAGGATAGCTTAGTTCAATTCATAGCTCCTTTCCAAAGAAAAAGAGTACACTGTTACATTCGGCCAGTAACTGAAAGCAGATATAAAACAGAACTCTAAGAGCAAATTTCATTTTAACTCTTCTTTATTTCGCTTCTTCAAGAGGCCCTTCAGTTCCCAGAACCAATCTCCTAGCAACCATAAAATACACCATCTAAATTCACCATTGTTGCTAACATTTCTTCTTTTTCTCCACTTAACCTTGGTGCTTGGGTAGTAGTGTACAATTGGTTTTTAGACCATTTTCACAGAAAACAGTGTGTGAATGTGTATGTCTGAAAAAATAGGTTGATGAACCAAAGCACTAAGGAAACTAAGAGACAGCCTTTATTGCTGAAAAATGAGGCCAATGCAAAAGTGACTCTAATGGCCACTTGAAGCTCATTGCAAAGGCAAGTCTGTCCCAATAGACTCCTACGACCAGTTCAACAGCATTAAAAGCATGTTTACAGGCTGGTACAAAAAGCAGTTTTGGCCTTCATACTTTCCCCTTTTATAACAACAGTACAATTTAGTGAAAGTTTTTTTGTTTTGTTTTGTTTTGGGTTTTTTTTTATAACTCATCCATTTGGTTAAAACCTAGAATTTTAGGGGTTGACTGCTTTGGGCACTAACAATTAATTTCTGCTAATTCTGCTTGTACCTTTGGGGGCCTCCTGAAGCATTTTAATGTAATTATCTGAAAAATGACTGGCAAAGAAATTTGTGCTTCAGTTTTTTTGTGAATCAAATTCTGCTATTTGATGAGTCTTTTACTTTGCACTGTTTAGCAGATATCTATGTACACTAGTACAGTTTATGGGTGCAGCTAATTAGCCATGGTTGGTAGCATTAGCTGATAATTTCGTGCTCTATCCTCTCATCTAAGCATGTGCTATATGGACAAAAGTACTTGGCCTCCTACACATTATGGCTACAGGAATTGTTTGGCCATTGAAACTCATGCCACAAAGCTCCCAGTGCACAGTCTCTGTGCTGATGTTAATGGCAGAGGTTTGGAACTCTGCAGTTACTGAGCATTGCAGACCTTTATGCACTATGCACCTCACAACTCAGCGACTCCACACTGTAATTTTATGTGGTCTATCACTTTGTGGCAGAGTTGCTGGGTTTTTTAAAACAACACAACTTACAGTTGACATGGAATAAATTTGACAAATAATGAAATTTCACAAACAAAGTGTCAACACTGGCAACATATTACAGTACCATGCTCAAATTCAGTGAGATCTTTAGAATGAATGCTTGTAAAGGCTGATTGCACCTGATTTGAAAAATTAAGAGGTGTGGCCCCATGCTTTTGTCCACATAGTGTAACTTCTGTTTTTCAAAAGCTAACATGGCAATGGTTAAGACACTAACATCAAGGATCTCAGAATGTGCAGCCCAGAAGCTAGTGGATGACATCATGGTGGGTATGGCTATCTTTTTTATACAGTCTGTGTACAAACCTCAAATTTGCTAACAGATGCCATCATGCTTCAGAAAGCCAGTAGGAAAACTGCAAACGGCCCACATGGCTAATATGAGACATCTTTCATATTGCACACTGGCATCTCATCCATACTGAAATGAGAAACTAGATATCATGATTTCTTTTTTCTGGAAAGCTGAACATTATGAACAGAAATTTGGCCTGCTCATCTGTGGAAACTGTACTGCCAGCACTGGGAGACCAAAATGCTTTTATCACCACCAACTTCTGAAACTTCAAACAGTATAAATGGAATCGTTTTCAACTGGTCAAGGAGTGCCTCTCTAACTGTTGCAATGACTTGCCCTCGCTTAGCCACTGCAGTGATATTTCAACACAGAACTACAAATTCTGATGGGATTGGGTTTTTTAAATTGTATTTTTAGCTCAGATACATAAAGGCTTGTGTTGGCAAAATAAAGGTTATTTACCTAAATAAATGAGTGATTTCTGTGTACAAAGAGCAGCAGAAATATGACTATGAAACTCCTTGAAAGTCCCTGGCTTCAATAAACACTGATTCCTTATTTATAATACTCTTAGTGAGAGTGGCGTTAAAGATAGGCCATGGGCTCAGGAGAAATTCTGGTAAAGAGTGAGAGAAAAATCTGCAAAAATGGATCAGTAAGGGAGATGTGACGTGATGACAGTGAAAAAAAGAATCTCTGTGCTGAAGTCTATCACAATTAATTAGCCCATTTGTGTCTAACTCTAAATACCCAGTTGAAGTGGACCAGCTGTTTGTACCTGAATCCATCTATTAAGGCACACAAACATACACCCATGTGTGCAAACAAACACCCACAGCGGCAGGATTATGCAGAATGATGCTGAGCTGTGCTGACAGACAGCTACTGTTTACAGTACAATGCCCATTATACACGACAGTTGACTATGCTGCTTTGACAGATTCTATAGTGCGCACGTGTCTATAGTTCTATGTATTTGCATGTCCACTGCTGTAATTTGATAAACAGTCAAACCAGCAAATCCTAGCCCATGAATTACATGATAAAGTAAGAATACAGATGCATGCATAGCTTCATTTGGTATTGAGAAATTATACTGAACCCGGACAAATTTTGAGACATTTGTATAATCAGAGCAAATAAATGAACTGCAAGCACTTTACTTGAAACACCGAACACAAACCCACAAAGTGGAACGAGCTTTTTTATAATCACTGGTTAAGACATCCCGCAAAGTGACTTGTTTCAATTATGTTTCATTACAAAAATCTATTTTCTGCATCAGTAAATCTTTTTTTTTCTCCTTCTTCCCAGGTAATTAATGGTTTTATGTTCTATGTCAGGGTTTGTTGAAGGCAGACACCTTAGATCTGAACTGAGAATTCAACAGTAGGGAACAAAATTCTTGTATGTGACTCAAGAGGAACGAGCAGCTTGTTCCTTTTGTCTAATCCCATCAAGAAATCAATAAATGCTTCAGCACTCTTACAGTGCTCACTATAAAAAAAAATTATAAATGTCATTTTACCCTTATTATGCTCTTATGTTATTTAATAACAGAGACACACTTGCTTATTAAAGGTTTGGTATTATTTCCATCATCACTATTACTTATTGCTTAATATTGGCTAAGATGTGGGAACACAGTACAGTAACAGCAAACAGTTTTGGACACTCACTAGCCACTTTATTAGCTACACCTTACTAGTACTAGGTTTTACGCTCTTTTGCCTGCAGAACTGCTTTAATTCCTGGTAGCATATAGTCAACAAAGTTCTGGAAACATTCCTCAGAGATATTGGTCCATACTGATATGTTAGCATCACACAGTTGCAGCAGATTTGTCAGCTGAACATCTATAATGTAACTCTCATATTCCCCCACATCCCAAAGGTGCTCTATTGGATTGAGTGTGGAAGCTATTTGAGGACAATGACCTCATGTCATGTTTAAGAAACTGGTTTGAAAGTACTTGAGCTTTGTGAAATGGTGCATAATCCTGCTGAAAGCAGCCATGAGAAGATGGGTGCACTGTAATTATAAAGGGATGGACGTGGTCAGCAACAATTTTCAAGGAAGCTGTGGCATTTAAACAATGCCACAGCCTCTACTCTAAAAATATATATCCCCACACCAATACACCACCAGCAACAGCCTGAACTATTGGATCCTGGATCCATGGTTTCATGGTGTCTATGCCAAATTCTGATCCTACCATCCAAATGTCACAGCAGAAATAAGACTCATTAGACCAGACAAAATTTTCCAAGCTTCTATTGCCCAATTTTGGTGAGCCCATGCAAACTGCAGATTGAGTTTCCTGTTCAAACTAGAAATGTTTTCTTTCTCAAACCCTAGAGAGGAAAATCCCAGCAGATCAGCAGTTTGTGAAATACTGGTACCAATTGTGCTACCAAGCATAATCCCATGTTGAAAGTTGCATAAATCAACTTCCTTCCTCATTCTGATCCTCAATTTGAACCCCAGCAGGTTATCTTGACAGTGCCTAAATGCATTGAGTTACTGCTGTGTGATTGGCTGAGTAGATATTTAAACTTACCAAGCATTTGAATAGATGTACCTAATGAAGTAGCTGGTGAGTGTAGTTTTGGTGGCAGTTTGAACTTTAATGCTGACCATAATAACCAATAAAAAACAAAATAGTCTTTAGCCTTTCCAAGTCCATGAGTCTGCTTGGATCTGATTGATGTAAATTTTGTTACATCTGTGGAAACTGGACCAACTACACATGCACCCCAGGTGGTGGACGTCAAGCAGACTTCAAAGAACAGCAATAACTACATGACCATCGTGTCTCTAGTTGTCTGTGTCCAAAACAGAGTATATTCTATTCTTTACTCTGTCTTAAAATACTTTCTGGCTATTTGAATACCAGTACAGGAATACAGGATACTTGACGAGAACTTTAATTCACTTGCATTGACAGAAAAATAGAAATGTTTTGTTTTTTACCAAGAGATGTGGTAAACATGACTAGAAAAACAAAATGTAACAATGTTTTGGATTCATTAGCATACAGAAATAAATCTCATTGACAGTGATCCCAATTTGTGAAAAAGAAAAACACATAAAAACGTGTCTACGTCAGCAGCAATATTTGGCCTGAATGGCCCAGACAGATGGTCAGAGTGGGTCTTAGCACTGGGACTGGCTGTCAGGCATGAGGCCCCTAAGGCTGAGGGTATGCAAAAGAGACAGTCAAGACTGTTGGAGACTGAGACTCTGGAGTCCTGAGGAAAGGCCTGCAGCCTATCGCGTGGCAGCTCTCAGAGCACAGGAGGTTGGTGTTGACAGAAAACTATACTGCGTTTGACAGCAGATTACTTTGTTTGCTTAGAATTGACAGATATGCAATATATTGTCTGCACATACAGTATACTTGTACTGGGTCATATGGTGACCCAGTACAAGTACAAAGACAAGGTCATGCCAGGTAAAACAAGTTACCTGGGATGACCTTGTCTCCCCTCCCCTCATTATCACACACTCACATAATCTGAACATACTCTAGAACAAAGCAAACATGAAGCTAAGCATGTACACTAAACTCTATTCTCTTTTCATGTCCAGTGTTAAATTCAATATGTTAAGAACTATATTTAGTCTATAGTTGCTTTCACACAACAGAATCAGGTCAGGGCAATGAAGTTTTCTTTTCACATGCAGCTCACAGCAGGAAATAGCTTCAGACACATTCTCACTACTGGAAATGCTCTGTTTGGTTTTGTCTAGGCAGCTGCCTGGTGTTCGGGAAGCAGGACACATGTCACCCACTCATTACTGTGAATTCACCAGAAAATTACCTGTGCTATTTTTCCATGGGTGCAACTGAACTTCACATGTGCTTTGCAATAGGCAGCTGGTAGGTTCATCAGTTCATTTCTGGTCTGACTGTGTCTGACGTCTGACATCCACCTCCATTCGGTTATCTACAGAAAGGATCTGGACTAAAAACACCTTATAATTGTGTCTCAGAACACATACTTCCAACTTACACTTGCTATTTTGAGCACATACCAACAAGTTTGGCTGTAAGAAGTGGCCTGATAATCTACCATAATGGTCCAAGTTGTAAGTGTGTATAGCTGCACACTTCTTAGTCACCAATTATTATTTATTGCTAAGATTTTAGAAAAGGTTGTGGCTAAACTGCTGACAGGAGAGATACAGGTTGGGTGTATCTGGGTCTGCTTTAGAGTGGTTCACATCATATCTATCTGAGAAATCCTTTTCTGTGGCTGTTTTATAAATACCAGTCCTCTTTTACTTTGCTTACTTATGATGTGCCACAAGATTCTGTTTTGGGGCCCTTATTGTTTCAGTTATTTCTGCTCTCTCTTCACCACATTGTGAGCACCTTTAAGGACATCTGTTATCACTGCTATGCAGGTGACATTCAGTTATATATCTATTTTAAGTCCCAAGATGTTTTTAAGCTACAGATCCTGCACAGTTGCTTGGACTCTACTAAAAATTGGATGGCTGACAACTTTCTCCATCTTAATGAACAAAAGAACAGAATCTTTGTTTGTGGCCCTAAAAGATTTGTGTCTAAGGTAATGGAAACTCTTGGTCCCCTTGCCAAATTTGTTAAATCTTCTATCAGGAACCTTAGGCAAACCTTTGTCTCTGCATTTACATTGTTCATGTCAAATCTCTCGTTTGCGCTTGTTTTTTATAACCTAAGAAATATTGCCAAGTTAAGTCCCATAGTGTCACACTGAAAATTCTTATTCAAGCATTTGTTTTGTAAAGTCTGGGTTATTGTAATTCATTGTTCATTTGTCTATGCAAAAACTCCTTGAAACCTCTGCAGATTATTCAGAACACAACTGTGAGGCTTCTGACTGAGTCGGCTATGTACGCAAATGTCACACCACTGTGACTCAGATGCACTAACTCCCAATTCAATTCAGAGCCCATTTTAAGATTCTGGTTTTGATTTTTAAAACTCTGCATGAATACGCACAAGCATACTTCAGAAAACTTTTTACATCCATACGCCCATAGCAGGTACCTCAGGTCACGTGATCAGGACTTGCTGGCTATGCATCATACGAGGCTGAAAACTAAAGGAGACAGAGCTTTTGCAACAGTGCTCCCCAGACTCTCGAAATCTCCCTGTAAGCTTGGAATCTGTGGACTAAATAACTAAAAAGTCACATTTTTAGACTTCTGTTTGGTTAACTTTTGATTTTATCTTCTGGCATTTTGTTGTGAAGCACTTTGTGATGTTTATCTTTAAAGGTGCTATATAAATAAAATTTTACTTACTTATTATAATGGATACAACAGAAAAAGGGGAGGTAATGCAAACCAACTAGATCATCATTTTTTGTGTAGAAGATAGAGGCGTGGTGAGAGGGTTAAGTAGTTATATATTATATATTTGCAAAAATGCAAGAGCTAGCAGAGCAGCTTTAGTCATAATTCTTAACTTTTACACTTGAATTTGTGTACTATGTAATTAAGTACAGTGTACAGAGTGCATTATATGAAAGTGTGCTACCATTACTACTACTACTACCACTACTAAATATTATTACTGTTGTTGTTGTTGTTGTTGTTGTTGTTGTTGTTGTGGTTATTATAAACTTTATTTATATAGTGCATTTCAAAATAATGTTACAAGGTGCTTCACAAAATATAATCATGGTAACACAACTAGTAAAAAAAAAAGAAATTTAAAAAAGGAAGACTAGCAGTGCATGAACATTAAAACACAAACTAAATATCATCAAGAATTTAAAAAAGAGAGACAACATAAACAAATCACAAATTCTACACTTGGAAACAGTCAAATAGATTTTGCGTCGACTACTGTAATAACTGGACAGTTGTTTGTCATCACCACAAAACTAATTTCAACCTTTAAAAAAAAACTATTCTTTCAACTAAATTTCCCTATACTTTTACTTTTCCTTCTCCTCCCTCCCTACCCTCCTAAATTTCAGACTACTTCTTCCTTTCCTTGCTCCTCCACTTTCTCAATCACTCCAACCTTTGATCTCTCCTTCCTTTCCCCTCCAACTCCTCATGATGTCTCTCCTACCATTTTTGGCTCCCGCTACCTAATTACTCTTCATCTCCTCTCTACCCTTGGAATTCCATCACACCTTCCTCTTTTCCCCAGTTCACTTATTCCCTGCATTTTCTGCACACATTCACCTTCTTTACTGCCTGCCTCTAAAAAAGTATCAACTATCTAAGTTTACTTTTATCCTTTCTCAGCACCCTGACTCTCTGCTAAAGTAAAACTCAGTCATATTTCCTTCTTACTTCCTCTCTGCATCTTTTACCTTCTGTCGTACCCTCTTCATAACCTCAAGTTGTTCTGTGTTCTCCATTTAGATTTTCTTTTGGCTAATTGCTCCAGTGTGGAAGCCAATAGATCATTTTGCCTCATGCTCACACTGCTGCATGACAGCTGCTGGAGAAACCCCACAGGTACACAAAGGATAGAGGGAGGAGAAAAGGCAGTGACAAAGAAAGATAGAGCAGGATGGCAGAAGAGGAAAAGAACAAAAAGTGCAAGAAGAAGCAAGACACAGATGGTTACAGAGACTGCTTATGTAATTAAAGTTAAGTGAAGGTGGTGAGCAAAAGATTTGTGATAAATTAAACTTTCTAATGTAAATAATAAAACCAAAATACTAAAAAGACTGTTTAAGACTGGTTTGGTATTTACTCAGCACCAGATACAGAATTTAGATAAGCACATAAAATAACCAGTGGTTTAAATTTTACTGGAAAGTGCTCTACATAATTATGCAAATAACGACTGTTTTCATCACCTTAATAAACAGGTTTTAGTGAAGATAGCAGTGTGGCTCTTGGAATGGAAATTCTGGTTGGTCACTGGATTGGTTGAACTCTGGGCCATATTAAATATCTCAGCAATTATGTTTGCATTTTTATTCAATGTGCGTAGCCTCACAGAGGCACTAGCACATCTCATGTACACTCTCAGTGTTGTTTTATGGGCTTAAACATAAAAGAACATGAACCATATCAGCAGCAGATAAGAAAACGTTAATTCTTGACACTGTGAGACCTTAATGCACTTCTTTACAATATAGGAGCTCCATGTCAAATGATCATGTTGGTCGATTTTGTCAAGATTTGTGGTGGAGATGAGACCCAAATCCACAACACAAAGGCAGACAAAGTAAAACAAAGCAGGGAAAGGAAAGTCCAAAATAAATAGCAGACAATCTGACAGGGAAAGGAAGAACCAGAGGGCTATATTTACATGGAAGACTGAATGAAGACGTCAACAGCAGGTGAAAATAATTAGCACCGTTGAAGATAATAAGGGTGGAGAACACAATCGCAAAGGAAAAGTAGAAGGAGACACCACAGACAGCACAAATTATTCTACGATGTAAAACAGGAAAATATCAAAAGACAGACAACATTAGGACACTAAACAGTGAGTCGGGGTGAAGGACACAAGCACATAAATGAGATCGAAGGAACGCAACATGGAAACGCTGGGGAAGCAGAAAAATAAAATCAAAACAGCAAACAAAACTCAATAAGTCACAAAACAACACAAGAACAAAACTGAGTCAGAATTTTAAAATATCACAAAACTAAGTCTCAGCAGGACTTAAATAATAATGAAATCATCACAGGAATCCAAAAGTTAAAAACAACAGATAACCCTGGGACTGTGAAAGTATTGGTATAAGCAAAGAGAAAACACACTGGGTTACTTCAATTGATCAATGTATTTTTTTCACAGCAGGTTCATGCTACAATAAGCAGATGGGTCAGAGGAGGAAAAGCTCAAGGTAAAGTCTTTCACAACCATTCCTTTAACCAGACCCTGGCATTGTACAGCTCACAGATCACTTTCAGCCCTTTGGTTGTACCTGACCAAAGGTGTGTAGACAATGGGAAATTAGGTTTCAAATGTAAAAAGTATAAGAAGTGTTTGACCAAGCTTTGCACATCCAGGGATGGAGCAGCTTTGTGATTTTCCGCAAAATCTCCCGAAACAGTAAATCACTCTCTGATGGGGAGTTCATCAGAGAGTGTTTGGTGGAATCTGTCTTTTAATATGCCCTGCAGAAAACAAAGCATTTGAGAATGCGCACCTCTGTTGGTGAACCCTAACAAGACAGATCGGGAATCTGGAGCTTCAGTTGAAAAATAAGCTGGTCAAGTTTGACTTTTTCTTCTTGGCTCTGGATGAGAGCTGTGACATCTGTAACGCAGTCCAATTACACATCTTTTTTTGTGGACTAACAAAAACATTTGAGATTACGGAGGAGCTGGCAGTGAAAAGGACTATGACAGGGAGTGATTTGTGTGTGGAGGTGACTGTATGCTTGGATAGGCTGTGGCTAGCGGAAAAAATGGGAATGCTGATTAAATAGTGAAAAAATGTTGGCTATTCCAGATGCTCGTTGCCTAATTGTAACATTTGTCCTTACCAGTTGCAGTTTATAAAGAGATAAGATTAATCTTGAGCAGAATAGAGTTCAGCTTATTGGTGTGACCCTCCACAAAAGTTCCCGTTTCTCACATGGCCCCTTGGGAAAATGAATTGCCCACCCCTGCCTGAAACAGATGGTATATTTGGGAAGAGGTGAGTGTGTGCTTTTGCTACCTTGTCCACACACTGTTTTGTCCCAGTTTTGGGGATTTTAAACATACACACACACGGGGAGCAGCTCGTTGTCAGCGTTGTGCCGTCACTGCAGGCAACCCCAGAGCTATTTAAGTCACGACAACAATTCCTATGATGGGGAACCAAGCATGAGGAAGCAGTGGAGAGTCAGAGAGAGGGAACAGAGAAAGTAGGGAAGTAGAATCAGACAGAACTACACAGCAGGGAGAAGAAAAGATGGATGGCAAATATGATGAGAGAATGAGAGAGAAGGGGGATGTGGACAGATAAGGGGACTAGAAGGGGAGGTTGTGAGATACACTGAGGCAGACAGATGAGGGTGTTAGAGGGGCAGAAGGTGAGGGGGTGATTTGGAAAGCTGAAAGTAAGTGAGATGGAGCTGTGAGAGGTGGAATGATGAAAGATGGAGATGGAGTGTGGTAAAAATTGGTCAGGAAGTGGGGAGATGGAAGGAAAAGACCTCGCCACCTTTTTGACGAAATTCATGTGGGCCTCTGAAAATGCTGCTAGAGCAGCAGTTACATAACCAAAAAAAGTCACTCTACAGTTGCCACAGTAACTACTGACACACACCATGGCAACCAAGGTTACACATGTACAGTTTGTCTTAAAAGTCGAGTCAGTCACTGTATGGGATAATGAGATTAAGTTTCGTGCTGTATCAACAAACTGTGTCTCAGTTATTAGTCAGAGCATACACATTCATACAGTATATGCATGCACATACTCGCGCACCCATTCTAACAGTGGTAATCCTCTCACACCCTGTAACTGAAGAAGGAAAATCATTACACAAATCCACAGCCTTAATCAGCTCTGTGCCCCTTTATCATAGAAACCCCAGAGCTCTCACCAAATGAAACATTACACTGCGCATTACATTCCTGTAATTTGCAGGTCGCACACCTGCTGTTCCTTCCATGTCTGTCTCAGTCAGTGTCATTTTCACACTCCATTGTCTGTTTCCCTCTCTTCTTCCAAATGCAAAGAAAAAAACAACAACAAAGAAAAACTTTCCTCCCTGTATCACAAAATCTCGCACAATTAATTGAGTCTAAAAATGGCCGACTTGGCCCAGGCTTCCTCTAGTGAAACCCAGTTTGTTGATCGTTCTGGACAGTCCATTAGGGATGGTGATTAGGAGAGGAATCTTGCTAATTAGGAGGTTTAACAAGGCAGAACGTCCACGGTGATGGGGAGGCTCTCAGAAGTCCCAGAAGTTTGGTGGATGAGACGAGAGGCTCACGCTCCTTTAAGCTCACAGTAATAACCAAGTCCAGTGACCTTACAGCGAGGACAGCATTTCCCAGCTAAGTCTGTACTGATGAGGGTGGCTGTGTCTTTTTAACTGAATACTTTATCAAAGCCTTATTAAAGCCAGTGGATAGTGCTGGGTTGCTATTAATGTGACACTGAGATTTACATTTTTTATAGCTGTTTACAGTGAGTATGGAGATAGATGCACTCTATCTCATTGCTTTTAGCATGCAGCTGACTGTGTTGTAGGAAACAGCCTGTTCGGGGTAATACAGGTTAAACAGGTTGTCTTGCAGCTGATGCAAAACTTGTGTCTGTTTTAAAATCTTGTCAATCTCCCCTTCATAATCATCCACTCATGCACCTCTGAACTGCTTCCGGCACAGCGGCTCTCTTCTGTGATTTCACCACAGACATGCACAGTCATGCCAGTTTCAAACTGGCATGACTTTGGTTTGGAGGATCATCGCTTGTGATGAGCTGGGTCTCTGGCCATGACCGAGCAGCTAGGGTTTTTTTGTTTTGCTTTCGTTTGGGTTTTTTTTTTTTATCATTTACTGGATAAGTCACCCAAAATTCAAGCCATCAATGCAGATTTCTATGGCAACATCCTGATGCACCTGATGAAGAATGTTCAGCAGAAATGACCTGAACTATGGTATGGGACACTGTGTCACATCAACACAATTATCAGTCACCACACACTCTACTCCCTGTGAATTTGTCCACTTCCTTTAAATAAAAATCAAGTGGAAGGATTTCTGTTTTGATACACTGGAGCCCACACTGCAAAGGCACAACTGGAAGGGGACAGAAGAGGCTTTACTGGGAATAACCCAAAATTAGGTCCCATGCTGGAAACCATATTATCACAATAGTTCACACAAGATGCAATATTGTCACGACTTTTAATATTTTGCAATATGCTGACTAACCCTAACATATATTGCAATCATCACATTTTTTAAAAAGCTAATTATGTCCTCAAAGTCAAACTTTATCAGTATTTCTTTTATCCAATAACAAAAAGCTTTCCCACTTTTCTGTAAAGTGAGATCGTCGAGCACACCAACACTACCAGTAAAATCCGCCATAAAACAGAATTAGTCTACTATTTGGCTGTGATTCAGTGGGGTCAAGTTGGCAATCACATCCAATCTGTTTCTGATAATACAGCAATTCTGTTTGATTAAAAGTTGAAAAATCACTCTTGCTGTCCACATAGATATTCACATTTAACATAAATTCACATTAAACGATTATATTTGCCTCATCAACCTTTGTTTTGTATAGGAATAGAACCGGAATAGAACCAGCTGGCAGCCGGCTGAGTAGAGTCCCCTCAAGTTGTGCTCATTGACAAAGACTCATTCAGACTGATTGCAACATGTTGGTATGTCTGCATTCATAAATCAGATGACAATCTCTTTGAGAGTGATTACAGTCAGACGGTGACTGTCTGCAGAGAGGTTGCCTCAGATCAGGCAACCTGTGCAATTGCTTTACCTTCAAAAGTGGTTGCAGCACTCTGGGCAAACACTTAGTCGGCAAAAGTTGCAGTTCCTATTTTTACTCATGTGACTGAGCCATCAATTTGCTTTGAATGGGGAGGTATGTGTGTCCACTGTTGGATGGATTTTATAAGTTTGCTCAACCAACATTATCTCAGGATGGAGTTAATTTATTTGGTTTCCCTGTATCGATACAATATTGCTATGCAAAATATCGAGATACTGTGCTGTATCAATGTTTCCCCACCACCCCTAGACACTAGACACACCCAGGAAGTTTAGATACTCCACCCTTTTGCTCTGAATGGCCTATTTCCACCTTTGGGTCAGAGAGAGGATATTTGAAAATAAAACTAATTAAAATGGGTTTCTGGATCCTGCGTTTAAGTGTGCACACCACATACTGTGTGGGTAAACACAATAATCTTTACTTTAGTTGTTTTCAGCTAGAGTTAAGCTAAGAAAGTAAATAACAGACCTAGTTACAGATGCATTGCATGGCCACGAACAAGACTTTAAATAAAAGCCAGTGTCTCTCTGTTTCTGGTAGATGTGTGAACAGGCAGCTGTCTCTTTAACATGATGGATTTTTTTTACAGCGCCCTAGTGTGCAGCACAGCACCATTATTTTTTGTTTTGTTTGCCCTAAAATGTAAGAGTCTCAATATTAAGTGGGCTTTGGAGAAAATTGGAACAGTAGAGGTAATCCACTGCCAAATAAGTGAGGGCCCCTCTGCACCCTGCAGCACAACAGTCAATGATGATTGATTACTCCCTCACAGTCTCATAACTGCACTCATTATTTCTTTCACAGCCATTCTCTGACCGAGGACAATATCGGAGCTGCCTTTTTCATAAGTTTGCATCTATTAATAAGCATCTGTTAAGAGAAGTTAAAGTGTTGATCTTGTTTCTGTTACTATATGACATACACAATCTTGGTTAATTCCAGCACACAGTCCAGGCTTTCCTCGCTTTAATAAACCTTCCTCAAACATACTGTATGTGCATCAGTGTGCGATCTGTGGTCTTTTATGCTTGGTAATTAGCTTCCTCTGTCTTCTTGCAGGTCACGGGGTTGCTGTTGAAACAAAGCCGTAGAGACACCAACAGTATAAACTCAGCTCACTGAAGGCAGCTTCCTTCATTGTGTAAGAAACTCCAGTAGGCTCTTTTAACATTCACCTTGCAGCGAGTAGTAATCACAATATGGATCCCTCAGCCACTTCTTAAACACGTAATTAGGGGTGTTGCTTTTAAAGAAAGTTAATCAGCAGAGAGGAAACTTCTGTTTTACTTCCCTCACATTCAAAGGCAGCTGAGCAGGAACTACACACGGGCAGTTCAGTGACACAAAGCAGCCAAATGCAGAAAATGTAGCATACTCTCCTGCTTCTTCTTGCTCTCCTGTCTCCTTTTGCACACATGTTCTCTCTCCTTCATTCACATGCACGCTTAAACATTACGACTGGCATTGTGTTCCAAGTCAACACACAGCTGTTTCAAGTTTTGGCACCAGCGATTGTGACAGTAATTACGTGCCTTGTGTAGGTGGAACTAGTCTGTGCTGAGAGCTAAGAAATAGCAATCTGGAAGAATGGTGCTGCACAGGAAGAAGGCAACCAGACCTTCTGCTTAACTTGGAAGCAGGACACCCCAATATGGTCTCCTAATGAAAGGAGGGCCAGCATTAGATTGCAGAGCAAAGCCAGCAAGTATTGTGTTTTTACCTTACCATTAGCACTGACATATTAAATGACTGCTGTTTAGATAAATGTAGTTAAGATAACTAAAATAATAAAAATGAATCTTATGCCAAATGAAAAATGAGTTTTGGATGTTGAATGACTAGAATAACTCACATTGAGTTTTGGAGATTTGTCTTTTTAAATTATTACATAATTTACTTAGGCGGCATGGTGGCACAGTGGTTAGCACTGTTGCCTCACAGTGAGAGGGTCCTGCGTTCAATTCCACCATCTGGCCAGGGTCTTTCTGTGTGCAGTTTGCGTGGGTACTCCGGCTTCCTCCCACACTCCAAAGACATGCAGTTAGTGGGGATAGGTTAATTGGTAACACTAAATTGCCCATAGGTATGAATGTGAGTGCAAATGGTTGTCTTTGTCTATGTGTTAGCCCTGTGACAGAATGGCAACCTGTACCCTGCCTCTTGCCCTAAGACAGCAGGGATAGGCTCTAGCAACCCTGAAAAAGGATAAGCAAATGGAAACTATTACTTTTTTTTTCCAAAATGAAAGAGCGCAAAGACACAGCCATATTCTGTTATTTTAATCACAGCATGGGGAAACAGACCAAAAGTAACAGCGATAAGCGCTGTACTAAAAAGAGAGCTCATCATATCGAGGGATATCTTTCCATTATCTGGATACATTTAGTCTAACTGGTGATGACCTCGCTAACGTAACCCAGGGTTTCCCAAACGTGGTCATATGAAAGGAGTGGCAACATCTGACCAGTCACAAACATGGAGAAGTGTTTTGGCAGCACTAAGGCTGACTTTACAAATAAAAATAAAACTGCTATAAAAATATGAAGATGTTAAAAAAAACAACAATGCAGACTGAAAGCAACACATGCAGACAAAGCTGTGAGTGTGTGTGAGTGTGAGAGAGAAAGCACTGTAAAGTAGTTCAGTATTAAAACTCATATATGAATGTGTGAGAGCTGTGAATGGTTTGGTCAGCAAGACTGAAGAAGGGCCACTATATTAATAAAGTTTAGCCTATCTGAAGCCAGAAAAGAAAGCCAACAAAAATGCTGACTGTGTAAGTTAACAGCCTTGTTAGTATCATTTATTATTGTTTGGATCATTTATTAATGCTTATAGAAAACTAAAACTTTGGTAAGATTGTTTGCAGCCAACAAGGAAAAAATCATGGAATAAAGTTGTGTCTAACAATCTGTTTTTATTACTGATGCTCATCAGAGAAATACAAAGACTTTAGATGCTATTAAAAATCTAGATCGTCCTGCTGTCCGTGCACAGCGATCCAAGCGATTTTCCAGGAATGGTGACGCTATTTTCCAACGAACTGGTAAATGGACTGGTTCTTATATAGCACTTTTCTACTCTATCTGAGCACTCAAAGGGCTTTATACAACATGCCTACTTCACTCATTCATAAAGGCACTTTTTTCCTATGCTCTACCTAAGTGCTTTCTATCTTACATTCACGCACGTTGTCACTGCCATGCATGTTTGTCCAGCCAGGCTGGACTCAAACACTAGACTCAGGAAGTCAAAGTTCAGTGCATTTATTTACACTGAAAATTAAACAATGTTAAACACAATGCAAAGGGGGGAAATCATGCTCCAAGGCTCCAAGGAGGAAAGGAATCCACACATCTGAAAGTCCACACAAAACTCTCTCTCTCTCTCTCTCTCTCTCTCTCTCTCTCTCTCTCTCTCTCTCAACTCAGGCTGACCACACATCAGAGAAAGGGCATCCAGGACACCTGTGGAGAGGAAACACACGAAAAGAATCCAAGGAGATCACAATCAGAGCACAAACACAGAGCCAAAGGACCCTGGATTTCTCTAATTGTATAGCTTGATAATCCAGCAAAGACCGACTGACTTCCTCTTGTGGCAGTGGCCTGACATCATAGACAGGTGGATGATTACTCCAGGTGTGTCGGGCCAGAGGCGGAAAACCAGGATGGGTCCCACCCATGAGCACAGGCAACAAAAACAAAAACAGATAGGAGGGTGAAGACAGTCAAGGAGGACTGAGGGACTATGATATATTCACCCTCTTATAGATGCATCAGGGGGTTCAGTATCTTGCCCAAGGATACTTTGGCATGCAGAGTGGAACAGCCAAGGATTAGTACATGACCTGCTCTACCTCCTCAGTTACAGCCACCCTGATGTGATGCTGTCATGTCAGTATGGACCAAAATCGAGGAATGTTTTCAGCATCTTGTTAAAGAAAAAAGATGAATATAAATGAATTAACTAAAAGAAAAACATATTTGGCCTGAAAGTACCTACCTCTCACCACTCTGTTTACTTGTACCCACCACCTCTGTTCTCAGAGAGATTCCCTTCAGCTTTGCACAGACCCCAGGGTGTGAATCAGGGACAACTGTGATTCAAATCGACTGTAAATGTTTGACCACTGGAGGATGCACTCGGTGCTTCAATTCTCTTACGAGAACAAGTCTGGAGCTTGTATGAGACATAAACTACCAGAGAAATAAAAGATGGCGTGTTCACCAGCTGATTTGACCAGATGTAAACGGGCTGTGACGTGTTTGACCACAGTGAAATCATTATTTGTAATTTTGTGTTTTCAGGATTTGAGTTGTTTCAGCCATTCATGAAAATACAAAGGCATCATTGTTTGACTCAGAAATTGGTATGTAGGAGGATGGACTGTCATTGGGCACAGACTGCTGGCCTCACATAGTTATAACTTGTATTTCATCTAGAGCCATAAAAATTGCATGAGACTCTAACATACCACTTACTAATCATTTTCTTTTGTCTTCTTACAGTTTTGTCTGCCTGACAGAGGCAACTCCCACAAATAAGAGGAATCTTTTCTGCTTCTCTCATCGCCCAATTCACCTCTCATCATGGCTATAGTCCTCCACTTCAACCCTCTGCTGTGGACACGGCTGGCAGCCCTGGCTTTCTCCTGTGTGGCATTCTCTGTGGCCGTGCATGGTGCAAGGATCATCCCCGGCACCGGAGACTGGTGCATCTTCTGCTGGGCCTTCAGCTTTGCCGGCACTCTGCTTGTGATTCTGGTGGAGCTCTTTGGCCTGCAGACCAAAGCCCCCGTTTCCTGGAAGAACTTCCCTATCACCTTTGCCTGTTACGCTGCCCTACTCTGTTTGTCCGCCTCTATCATCTTCCCACTCTACTTCCTCAAACGTTCCACAGGCCCAAGTCCAATCCGCGACTACCGCATCGTGGCAACTGTCTTCTCCTGCTTGGCAACCATTGCTTACATGAGCGAGGTGAGCATCAGCAAGGCGCGTCCGGGCGAGGTGGCCGGCTACATGGCCACAGGACCTGGACTATTGAAAGTCTGCGAGACCTTTGTGGCCTGCATCATCTTCGTCTTTGTGACTGACCCCGTATTGTACGACCATCACGATGCACTGAAGTACTGCATGGCTGTCTACTGCATCTGCTTCATCCTGTCAGCAGCCATCATCCTGCTCTGTATAGGCGAGTGTACCGGGTGCTTGCCTTTCCCGTTCGCCCGGTTCCTGTCAGCCTACGCCATGCTGGCTGTGGTCCTCTACCTGTCAGCAACCATCATCTGGCCTATCTTCAACTTTGACCCCAAGCATGGTGGGAATAGAGATAGGCCATACAACTGCGGCTCACAATCCGGGTTGTGTTCATGGGATAAGCGCATGGCAGTGGCTGTACTCACTGGTGTCAACTTCATCCTCTACCTGGCAGACCTGATCTACTCCACCCGCCTGGTATTTGTCAATGCTTGAGAAACAGGAAGTCAGGCTAGCAGTATGCTCCAAATAAAATTGAATTTGCCCACTTTGTCAAAGGCTGTGGAACTGCTGTCACTTATACTGCTGCAAGCAAATGGTGGCATACTCAGTCTGCCACTTTGGTCACTTTAACGGTATCACTAGAGGACAAGCCATGATGGGAGGCTAGAGAGCAAACTTTAGCATGATAGTACACCTGAGACAAATCTTGTGTGAGTCAATTTGTTGTTTGAAATTTGCCCTGAAAATGATATGATTTGATTTTTGCTAAAACCAGACAGAAGGAGAAAAGCATGCCCTATGGCCCAAGGTAACTGTGCAGTGGTAAATCTGGAAATGCATTAAAAAAAAGAGGGTGTGCTCGAGACATGAATGAAGCTTTTCATAGGTAGAGATTGACATATTCAGATGGTCAAAACACAAATCTTGTGCTCTTTTTGGCCCGAAACATAAAAATTAGCTCTGAAACCTTGCCAAATTTAATTTTGTGTGAAGTATACTGCATGACTGAATTTCTTAGAGAGAAAGCGAGAGAGAAAGAGAGAGAGCGAGGAAGAAGGGAGGAGTTAGAGGCAAGTTAGTGGTTATGTCTACACATACAACAATATGGCTTTCTGTTCGTGTGTTGGGGCATGTAAATGGCAAATATTTGCTTCCAGTGACTCAAATAGACTCTTATCTTTTATATGGAGACCTGAATGTAATTGCTGGAATATGCTGATATTACTCAAAGGTTTTAACGGCAGATCAGTTCCCATTTTAATACAAAAAATACATTTTTCACACATGTAGGGATGCTTATTATTTGGATAGTAGTAAGCTATCAACAGATTTTCCAAAAGAAGACTCAAAAAATTCAGTGTGCATGTAAATAAGACAGAGGAGTAAAAACAAAGATAATGTTGAGATTTTGGGTTGCATCAATCAGTCTTTTTTTCACAAAATTCACAATGCCCCAACAATTCAAGGACTTAAAGAAGTGTTAAAATTGTTTACATGATGTTAAATTATGATTGGTAGGCTAGCTTTTTCCCTTGTTATGGAATGTGTGTATCTGCAAACTACAATCTATTGTAAGAACATATATGGATTTAAATAAACAAGACAAACATATAGTCATAGTGCACGTATTAATGTTTTCATCGTGTGTTTATATTTCTGGTGTCTCCAAATATCAAATAATCTACTAATGCTGGTCCCTCACTGCTAAGGTTATATTCATTAGGTCTGTTTGTTTTGTACTGCTCATAGAAATCTGTTTTTTAAAAAAAGGTTTCTCTCTGTCTAGATGCTCTTAGGATTGTAGTCTTTACATTTTTTATACTTTGCTGTTCCAAGTGTGGAAACCACATCAGTGTTGAAGGAAAATGTAATCCATTGTTTCAATAAAACCACATGATAAACAGATATTTGTGTGTTAGTTTTATTTATTTTTTTATGCTTTGGTTTAGTTAAAGCTCCCATATGATCCAATTTAAACATTTTATTTAACTCTAAACTTTTTTTAGCCACGCTGGTGGTGTAGCTCCTCTTCTTAGTCAAGACTGAAATATGTCAACGGCTATTAGAAGCTGCAAAACCTGGTATAGACACACATAAGAAAATAACTGGTAAAATAAGTAGATACCTGTCCAAATGGAAACAGCCAGGGTGTAAAGCAAGAGCTCAAAAAAAGCAATACTATCAGTGGCCACATGGGGCTGGCTCCAAAAGTGAGTCCCACAACCAACTCTCATGTTAGTACCGCCACCTTTCCAGCCAAAATAAACAGCGTGTTGGTCTAAAGAGCTTGGAAAGAAAGCAACTGAACTTCTTTCAGTTGTGTGAGTTTCTATTTAAAACTGAGATGAAACGCCATCAAGAAACTTAAAAAAGTCCAGTCGCTTTCTTTCCGAGCTCCTTAGACTACCATAACCTGGATGACTGAAAACCTACACAGACAAAAAGCCTGGTGCAAAAAATTTGGTCAAGGTAACTATGTAACTGCATTTGAATTTAATTTAGAGTTTAAAGTTATGCATCACTAGGGGTATGTCCTGACTATTCCTTAGGTATTAGCTTAGCTTAGCTCTGAATTGCCAGTCTGGACCTGCTGATCATTTGATGTATACGGTGCTGGTGCATTTTGAAGCAATTTTATTTTATTATTTGACAAGCATAACAACTGGGTATGCAGTCAACTATACTAACAGATCATCCAAGAAGTCTTCAGGTCTGTGGGTGATAAAATTGGTCATTTTATAGCTCAGCTGTTCAATGCAAATATCAACCAATCACATGGCAACAACTCAGCACTTTCAGGCATTAGACATGCTCAAGACAACCTGCTGAAATTCAAACTAAACATGAGAATGAAGAAAGGGTATTCAAGTGTCTTTGAAGTTTCATGGTTATTGTGGCAGAGAGAGTAGTCTGAATATTTCAGAAACTCCCGATCTACTGAGATTTCCTCCATAACCATCTCTAGGGTTACAGAAAATGATCCAACAATGATAAAATATCCAGCAGCAGTTCTGTGGGTGGAAATGCCTCAGAGGAGGTCATAGGAGAATGGCCAGACTGATAGGACTGCAACAGTAACTCAAATAACCATTGATTACAACAAAAGTATGCAGAAGAGGATCTCTGCACAAAACGTCAAACCTTATGAACCTCTTTTGCTCAACAATATTGCACAAAGTTCCAGTCATCTCAGAACTGGTCCATTGTACCAAGAAGGCCCCAATGCAAGAGAGCCGCTTTGAAACATGGTGGAATAGGACACATCAACTGTGGTATGTAGACTGGTTATAATTTTTTTTTACTTTACTTGAGCTCTCTAAGTGCTTTATACAACATGCCTACTTCACTCATTCATAAAGGCACTTTTTTCCTATGCTCTACCTAAGTGCTTTCTATCTTACATTCACGCACGTTGTCACTGCCATGCATGTTTGTCCAGC
>VVHJ01065599.1:0-11017 GCA_015107715.1 Tylochromis polylepis
ACTGCTGAGGTGACAACTAGTAGTCATTGAAAGTTGTATTGTCATATAACTTTGCATGAAAACCACGCCGCCCTTGGCTTCCACAATCTTCATTTAATTGTCAGATGTGTCTATTTGCTGTTTGTAAGTTCATTAGAACAAAATACATTTATTAAGCGACCTGCCTTGTCTTGACAGAAAGGCAGAAGAGCTGCTGGGCTGGCAGGTCACCATTTGAGGTGCCAGGGTAAAAATCGGATACGTTCAAATACAATTACAAATTCCCCAAATTTTTTCAAATATTATATGCGTTATATTCATCTTAATTAGTTATAAAATTGATATTAAGTTGATCCAACCGATGAGTACAGTGTGAATTAATGGATTTTTTTTACATTTTCAATCAGGCATAGTAAAAGCCGGCCAACCCGAAGGTCCTTCAGACAAGGACTTGCGGTGTTGAACAAAAAGAAGATAGCAGCGGCTGCGTTCAGTTCGGTGGTTAAACATATTAAAATATTGCAAATCTTTTCTTTAACTTCCTCCAAATCACACAAAATTTCGCCGTCAAACTAGGATAAGCGGGGCCGAGGAGGGACCGAAGAGCTAATCATGATAACATCTGCCGGTAAGTAGTTGAAGGTAGCTTTATTTTGTTAGCCGTTGCCATTGATTTAGCTGAGTCACACGGCTAATACTTGGCAGCCCACCGTAGACCGTTGATCACAAATAAAACCACTAAAGTTGTTATAGTAAAGAGAAACACATTTCATTGTGGATTTTTCTGTGCTTCAGAAATGGTTTTAATCACCGCAAGGCTGTTTAAATGGAGGAAGTGGAAATAAATTACAGTAATGGCAACGTTAGCAGTCAGCATGGAGCTTCATAAATAAACATGTTCATTTTTGCTTTCATCTGAGACGTAATTCCCGAGGACATTATGTGTTTGAATACATCCTAAATGCTACTGGCACCGTAGTATTGCTAAAAAAAAGGTTCAGTATAATAACTGCCCCCTCTTTTCATTGTTGTTTTGCTTTATTTTTGCCACTTGGTTTCTGTTTAAACGTGTTTTTAGCTTTAATGTGCAGTTGCACCATTGATTGTGCTTGAATTAAAAGTATTTAAGTGATCCCACTTAAACCTTTGAGTGGTTAAATTGTTAAATTTGTAATCAAATTCAAAATTCTATCTTCAAATCGCCGGATTGTGGGCTAACATTATATTTGATCCTCAAAAGTAAAAAAGTATTTTAAGCTTCTGTATCTCCTTAGGCTGTATTGTATTGTAATGTAATGTATTCTTAGAATATCTTGTCTTTGATTTGCAAATGTATTTAATATTTGAAATGACCCTTGGATGAAAAGAAAAGTATTTGGATTTTATTATGTAAACATCCATCTAATAATTTCTTTCATTTTCTAGCTGGAATTATTTCTCTCCTTGATGAGGATGAGCCCCAGCTTAAGGTAAGAGTTGACTGTAGTGTAGTGGATTGAATATCCAGTTAACAAGCGATTTTCATGTTATGTTATCTCACCACAAGAGATACAGTTGCAGAGATACAACTGTGGCCCATCCAGTTTTGCTTAGACATCTCAATGTTTCATCTCTGTACATGACATAAAATGTAAACTCATTTGGGGTGTGCCGTGTTACATGAAAGTGTATACAAAGATGAATTTTTAAACAACATGTCTGTTTTTCTTGCAGGAGTTTGCTCTGCACAAGCTAGATGCTATTGTGAATGACTTTTGGGCTGAGATTTCAGGATCCGTAGATAAGATGTAAGTAGTGAAGAGTTTATATTATAGTTATTATAGTACTATGACATAAGTCAATGTTATGTAAATGTTGATACATTGACAACAATATTTACTGATTAAATATGGCAGTGAAGTGTAAAGCTCTCTCATAGTCAAGTAACAAATGCAGAACTGAATGTTTTCCCATCAGATCAGAGATGATTATGATCATTTTGATGTATGATCTACAATTTGCGCTCAATGGTGGTTAGAAAAATGGCTCTTGCCAGTTTTGTTTTATGTAACTAACTGTTGTCTCCTCACAGCGAAGTCCTATATGAGGATGAGTCTTTCCGGAGTAGAGAATTTGCAGCCTTGGTGGCCTCCAAGGTTTTCTACCATCTTGGAGCCTTTGAAGAGTCTCTAAATTATGCTCTTGGTGCGGGAGATCTTTTTAGTGTCACAGATGACTCAGAATATGTGGAGACCATCATTGGTGAGTGGGGGGGACACTTTTTTCTTACTAGTGCAAAGTAAAAAAACAAAACTGTAAGGTTATACTTAAGGTTTATCCTCCATTGCTTTCTATTGAAAAATATGTATGAAATAAATATATTAACCTTCATACCTTTTTTGTTGTTGCTGTTGTTTGCTATTCGGATACAGCCAAATGCATCGACCATTACACCAAGCTGCGGGTGGAGAATACCGAGCTGCCAGAGGGCGAAGAGAAGAAAACCATAGACCCCCGTCTCGAGGGCATTGTCAACAAGATGTTCCTGCGTTGCCTGGACGATCACAAGTATAAACAGGCCATTGGCATCGCCCTGGAAACAAGACGTCTGGACATGTTTGAGAAAACCATCTTAGAATCAGTCAGTTCAGTTCTCTGCTAACTTGAGATTATTTTGGACCTCAATAACAAGTTTTAATAAGATTTACACTTTGGTTACTGCTGTTGATTGTTCAAGGTTATTAACGTGTCATCACTTCCCTTCCAGAATGATGTGAGTGGCCTCCTTGCCTACAGCTTGAAGGTGTGCATGTCCCTGATGCAGAACAAGAAGTTCCGTAACGATGTGCTGAGGGTGCTGGTCAAACTCTACATGAACCTGGAAAAACCTGATTTCATCAATGTCTGTCAGGTAACAAATGGATTGTTATAAACTTTTTTTTAACGCATTATCTCGCTGCCTACCCTCCCTGCAATTTTAATAACAGTGCGACTCTCAGAAGTTCTCAAACATGAAGAAAATCTGTCAAGAATATAACAAAAATAGATAAACAAATTTTTAAAACAAAGTAAAGATCACTGCTTGTAAGAGATAATATGGTATTATTGAAGAAAAGACCCTCATCTCCTATTAAATCTCCCCTGAATATCTGGTTTACACATACATGATTTTTCCAGTTGTAGAAAAGATAATGTCCTTAATCTAGTGTGGTAGGAGAAGTAGACTTCCAAGTTATAAGTTTCTTGGCAAGCATGATTCCTTGATACAGATCAATCTGGATGCCACATGAAAACTCAAGGGTTTTTACAGAGCATCTAAAGATTGCCAAGTTATGATTAGGTTCAACATCTCTGGAGAAGGCTGCTGAAAGCCACTAAAATGACGTTATGAGAAATGAAAACTCCAAATGATAATATCAAATTTCATATGTAATCACAATCCTCATGATTCCAAAGAGTTCACTTTTTGGCACACATAGCAGGAATTTTTTTGTTAGATAAGAATCTCTAACGATCAGTCAACCAAACCAACATCTGCCCTGAGTCGTACTGAGAGTTATTTTTGTGATTTATAACTGTTGAGAGTACTGCTATATGTTGATCACATGTACAGCTTTAATTTCATAGGTTTTCCAAAACTATTTCAAACTAACATCCCTCTCCACTTATCTCTCTCTCCTTCCCACTCCAGTGCCTGATATTCCTGGATGACCCTCAGGCTGTGAGTGACATCCTGGAGAAGCTAGTGAAGGAGGACAACCTGCTAATGGCCTACCAGATCTGTTTTGACCTCTATGAGAGTGCCAGCCAGCAGTTTCTGTCCTCTGTCATTCAGAACTTGCGTACTGTTGGGACACCTATTCCTGCAGTCCCTGGCTCCACAAATACAGGCACTGTGCCCACACCAGACAAGGAGAGGTAGGCAGTGACAAAGAGTGACTAATTCTGAAGCACTTTGTCTTGGTTCATGTTTACAGGGTCTTAGGCTTTTTCAGAGAGAGTGCTCTGATTTAAGAATTAGGAAATGAATTTTAAGACTCTGAGTTCTTTTAAAATGCTGTATGGTGGGAAAAGCTGGGAAAAGTGAGAATAAAGCCCACTAAGCTTCAGGTAGGCATCTTAAACCTCCTGAAATGAACCAAACTAAAGTAAAGAAATACAAAAGATTGAGTTGGAATTGACTCTAATACACACACATCTTACAGACTGAAACTTGTTGTCTTTTGTATGTTTTATAGTGATGCAATGGAGACCGATGACAAAGCTGGCAGCTCCCCTGCTGGAAAGCCTGCAGAAACGGTTAGCAGTTTGGATTTTTGGAGGTTTTAACTGCAATACATCTGTAATACCAGGAGCCTGCACTACAAAGCATGTTCACCATAACCAGTACAGCTTGGTCATCGTGATCAAGGCTAACAATCACAGTCACGCTAAGCAGTTTGCATACATTCACATAAAAGGAGCAGCGCTGGCACCAGCTGGGCAAGTGTAGAGCCACACGGTTTTCACAAGAATAACAAGAAGTAATCCTGAAACATTATGAGGAATTCTAAAATATACTGCAAGTTAAAAGGAGGTTATGCATCCAAAGTCAAGAAGAAAAGGTCAAAGGAAAAAAAAAATGCAGATTGTGCATCATTAGTACTACCTTACTAAATATTAATACTAACTCAATGTGTCCTTTAGCTGCAATCGTGATAGTGTTATTGAATGCTGGGAGGGAAGAACGAATATAAAACTTTAACTTAAACTTGAAAGTAAGCATATAAGTCTTAGTGTCATCGGGACTTTCTCTTACTCTACATCTCTGATACAGCTCCCCATTAGGGATAGCGAAAGCAATCTTTAATTCCCAGAGAAGTTAAAAAAAAAAAAAAAAAGCAACTGCAAATGAATTGGTCAGTAGTTTTTTTTTGTTTGTTTTGTTTTTTATTTTTAAATAAATATACTCTGATTTGTTGCCTCTAATATATCCGAAGTGTGTAACAGTGAACTGCCAAGTGCTTTGTAGTGCAGTCACTCTGTTATCTAAAAAGAGCTGTTTCAGCTTGGTTCTATCCTCAGCAGCAGCAGCATCACATTGCCCTTCTGTCTTTTTACAGAAAGATGAGTCCAAAGACCAGAACGCAAAGATGATCAAGATCCTGAGTGGGGAGATGGCCATTGAGCTTCACCTACAATTCTTAATCCGAAATAACAATACAGACCTAATGATTCTGAAAAACACAAAGGTAACATTTGCTACCAGTGAGATGTGTGGTTTTAAAGAAGATTAAATAATAGGTTGCTTACATCAGTTGAACTGCATTTTGCTTGAGGTCACTTAATGTGCTGTAGCAACTGCTTCCTGAAATTCCTTGATTTTTGTGCCTCCTTTCACTCCAGGATGCAGTTCGAAATTCAGTGTGCCACACAGCTACCGTTATAGCCAACTCCTTCATGCACACGGGAACCACAAGTGACCAGTTCCTCAGGTAACTGTGCTGGGAGGATGATAAAACACTGAAAAGATTACAGAGAGAGATTGATAAATGTGCCTTCTTCGAGTGACCATAAACCTAGTGTTTTTTGCTCTTGTAGAGAAAACTTAGAATGGCTGGCAAGAGCAACGAACTGGGCAAAATTCACAGCGACAGCAAGTCTGGGTGTCATCCATAAGGTAGAGTTCTGACACAATGATGGTAATACTAAAAAAAACAAAGGATTTTGTTCTAACTGTAATGCTTTTCTAGTCTTACTGACTGCTCAGAATGCTTTAGACAAAAATATTAAAGTGTTTCTAATGTTGAAAATGCTTTTTTTTTTCAGGGTCATGAAAAAGAGGCGCTCCAGTTAATGGCCACCTATTTGCCCAAAGATACCTCCCCTGGCTCTGCCTACCAGGAAGGAGGCGGGCTGTATGCCCTGGGCCTCATTCATGCCAACCACGGCGGGGACATCATTGACTACCTGCTCAGTCAACTCAAGAATGCCAGCAATGATGTGAGTTTTTTGAGGTTTGGTTTCATGCTTTGTTGTTAAATGCCCTGTAAATGTTATACTTGTGCCCCAGCTAAGGATTTGTAGTTGAGACCAGGAGCTAGTTTAAGTCTCTGTGTCAGTTTTATGCTCTCACTGATAGTGTGCTTTCTGTTCAACGGTCACAGATTGTCCGTCATGGCGGTGCTCTTGGCCTGGGCTTGGCTGCATTGGGCACAGCTAGGCAGGATGTTTACGATCTGCTCAAGTCAAACCTCTACCAGGATGATGCTGTCACTGGTACGTAGGCCCTCGAAAAAAATCAGTAAACGGACTTTCTGAATTTTAATGGGGGTATTTCAGTTTCCTTTTACTATTCTGCTTACTAATAATAATGTTTTTATAAATATGACAAAGAATTATTTGTTATTTAATTTTGTTTGGGGTTTTTTGAGCATCTCTGCTACATCCCTTATTCGAGTTGTGTAGAATTTTCAAACATATTAAATATGTGTTGTTGTTTTTTTAATTGTATGTGGTCACAAAAAAAAATTAGTGTTGTTTTGTTTTTTGTTTTTTAATTGCTTGTTTTTAATTCTGTGTGATGTCCAATTGTTTGTTTGTTTGTTTTTTCTGCTCCTGTGATCTCCCAGGTGAAGCTGCAGGGTTGGCTCTTGGTCTCGTCATGCTGGGCTCCAAGTCGGCTCAGGCGATCGAGGACATGGTGGGCTACGCTCAGGAGACGCAGCATGAGAAGATCTTGCGTGGCCTGGCAGTAGGAATTGCCATGGTCATGTATGGGCGTATGGAGGAAGCTGATGCCCTCATTGAAAGCCTCTGCAGAGACAAGGTATAACTGAAAAGCACTCAAAAATCTAATTATGTACACCATCAGGTTGAAACTTCTGTATTCTCAAAAAAAAGGGATGATTGTCTTTGCCATAGGCTCAACTTACTAATATGTAGAAAATAATAGAAGTTTGATTCTTTCATTTAAAGAATCTCGGTCTATTTCATAAAGGTCACTACTCTCCGTAAAGCTCACAATTCACTGTGCCGATATTTGATGTATCAAATCCTGTCTGCACTTACTGAACCTCAGGTTGTGTGTATTTCCCAACACATGTGAGACTTTTCCTCTGTACTTTGTGCCAAGATCTAGATGTGGGAAATTACTCAAATTATGTTGATCTTAGTTGTGTATCCAGACACAGTCTTAAAGCTCTGCTTTCTTTCACTGTCAACGGTAGGACCCCATCCTGCGGCGCTCTGGTATGTACACTGTGGCAATGGCATACTGTGGCTCTGGGAACAACAAGGCAATCCGACGCCTGCTACATGTCGCTGTGAGTGCTTCCTTTTTTCCTTTACAACACTGTCACTAAAGCGAGCGCAGGTTTATAATGATGGCACTGAAGCGGATGGAAGATCCACTAATGGCTGGCCTCATAATAACTGCTAGTCATAATATTGTCAAAATTATGATTGTTTATTTTCCCCCTTAATCTGTCTTTTTGTTTTCAAAGCTTTAGCAGCTGCTGTTATTAAGCTAGTGCCAGTTATTGAAAGCACCGTATTCTTTCAAGGATGATCTTGCAAAACTCTATTCTAACAGAAATCACTGCAGAGGTGTGAACTAGTTTTGTCCTGTAGGTGGCACTTGGTGCTAACTAAATTTGTTAGACAACTTAATAGTAGAGCATATTGCTTTTACTGTGAGTAGTAAGGGATGTGCATCATTAAGATTAATTTCAGTCTCGTTTAATTGACTGCTTTTCTTACCTCTGTTAAGGTGAGTGATGTGAATGATGATGTCAGACGGGCTGCTGTCGAGTCCATTGGCTTCATCTTATTCAGGTAAGAGCCAGACCCCATTCCTTAAACTATGAACACTCAGTTTTGGTTTTTTCCACATGCACCAAAAGCCTTTCTCTTTAAAACCTCAATATTTGTGCCAAAATTCCAGCTTTATGGAAAACACAACCTTTGAACAAAGACATACTTATTTGAGCACAAGTTTAAAAAGAAAAAAAAAAAGAAAGCAACTGGATAATTGGTCTGTTTAAGCCAAATTGTGCATCTGGTAAAAGGAAGGTATTCTGAAGGGTTTTCTAAATATCATTGTCATTACAAATGCTGCTTCTTTATGTTAATCTTTTGAAGAGTTTTAAAAAAGTTATAATGAAAACCAACCAGTGCTCAGTTTGCTGTCTGTCCGTTTATTTTAAACGGTTGCACAGTTATCTTTGTTTGCTGAGGGGAGTGAGAATTAAAGCTAGATGGTTTATGGTTGTTGATTTCAGTGTGTGTCACATCTGCCACTAACTGGCTGTCTAGCTTAAACACAGCCGGTACACGAAAAACAACCTCCAGAAAGAGGCACATGCATTCAAGTAGAAACTCAGTATGAATTTAGATGCCTCCTGTTATAGGTAAATAAATAAATAAAAATCATAAACTTAAGAAAAAGACTTGCAGAAGAAAATGGCACAACCACAGCCATAAAGCCAATAACTGTGAAGCTGGTGTCCTCTGATTTACTGTAAGCAGCGGAGTCCCCAACAAACTAGAAGGAGAACAGGGAGAGTGGAATTCCCGCAGGATCCTTAAGGAAGAGAGCTTCCTAGTTTGCCAGTTTTTCCATCATTACAAGCAGCTGATCTCTTCTTTACTTGTGGGAGTTTTATTTAGCTTTACTACAGTTACCTTGCTTAGGATTTTAACTTGTGAAGTGTTGTTATTCAACAGTAATAACAACAGACACAGCGTTCAAATATGGCTGGTTGGCTAACACGAACGAGTTAATGTAGCAGCTGGCAAATGAATGAAACCATTGAATGTCATTTCCATGCAGATGTCCTGGAGCTTAGTTCGTTTTGAACAGTTTGGTTCTTGTTATTCACTACATCACTGTTGACACAGAAACAGTAGTTTGATTTTCTTTGTTTTTTGCTTCAGTTGTCATGGCTGACCTTATTTTTTTATATTTTGTGCTAATGAGTTGTCAAAATTTAGTTTAGTAGTAGTTACTGGTCTTCATGAATGATGTTCCTCCGTCAGACAATGGCACCACTGAGGTTCTTATCACTCTAGCTGTCTTCTCCAGCTATTTACAGGCATTAATCCCACTAACATCAGTGTTTACCCACCATAGAGCAGGGCTCGTGCTGAACAGACTGCCTGGCCATTTCACAAACATCAGGGTGTGCATTTTTAAGCCCAAAAAGGCCATGTGATATCCTGTGATCAATCGGCCGCTACATAAACCTTGTGTAAAGTTTCTCTGTGTTTAGAAAGACTTGTGAACCAGAGCTATTTAGTTCGCCTGCTCTTCTCCAATTTCCCACCCTAATGGCTTAAGAATAACTGCATGCACTCCGCCTCACAAGAAGAACCAAGTTTGAATGCCTTACGTTTCTGCTTTTTCACACCAAGTCAGCAGAGTTCCAGTTTGTTTGTTTGTTTGTCTTTTGTTTAACAATGATACAGTGTATACAGAAATATAACTAATTAGGACTTTTATTATTACAGTTGAATTTATGCTGTTTTCCTTCTAATAAAAATGGTATTATTGGATATTATTAAACAGAGAAATGAGGAATTGCTCCTAAATATGCTGTCATTACAGTATTCTTATTTTTCTATTTCAGTGTAAATAGCAGCACGTTTATAACCAAAGTCTGTTATATGCTTTGGTGTCTATGATTTGGGGAAAAGTGAATAGCCTTTTTTTCTTTTCTTTTTTAAATCACATGTCCTGTTTGTCTTACTCTGACTGTTATGCTGTGTTTTGTTTTGCCCAGCCCTTATTTATGATAGAGGCCATTTTTTTCTGATCACATTACAGTAACATATGAGTGTGGACATCAACAGTATAAGACATGGATGGTTAGAAAAGGCCTTTTTATCAGGAACACAGGAAATATTTTATTAAACACACGTAGATTTCCATTTAAAGTGAACATTGAGCTTTCCTATGTACAGTCTTTTTAAGTGGAAACCTTTTTAACATGTCAAAACAGCAGGCTGTGATACACATACAAGAGTGCTTTTCAAAGGTCCAGCAAATACATTAAGTATCATTTCAAGAGTGCAAGGCGTTTATATGTCTGTCCGTGTTGTCCTCACAAAATATAAGCATGTAGTCCGAGATGGTTTACAGCATATTTAGACAGCAAAAGTTGAAAGCATCAGAATAGGAAATGTACTGTATACTGCATTCAGGGAGTTTCCAGGTCATCATAATGTCCTGAACTTTGTGGATGTAGTGGTCATAGTTGAAAATAGATCCTTGTGTAACTGATGTAAACAAACATTAGCGATCACTTACTAGTTTCAATGTGAGGTCGCCACCTTGAACCCTGGAGGGCAAAACAAGCCTTCCTTAGACTTCATGTGCTTCATGTTACTTTCACCAGGGTTATTAAGCCAAAATGCCAGCTAATGTTCACAAGCCACTCAGTTGTTTACAGCTGCTGGGCAAGTAAAGATAACGGCACTAAATGCTAACACACGTCTCCTGAGGCTGCCATACAAATACAGCTGCCAGATCACACCAATGGCTACATTATATTACGTTATTATAAGCTTAACAGATGAGTTTCACCCTCCAAAAGTGGCATTAGTGTCCCATCTCAATTAAAAATAGATAGAACTGCCCCTACTCTTGTGTTTTTTGGGGGTTTTTTTGTCTGTGTGTGCTGGTGGCAGTGTAAGTGCACGGAGGATATTGTTAAATATTGCAGATATTGCCAAATGGACTGCAACTTGTGCAATGTAGACTTTACTAGTATGGAAAAACATGCAGTATTTTAAATATCTGTGTTTTTGAAAGTTGATCTGAACATTTGCAGCTTGTAAGGTATAAAAAATAAAATGAGTTCTCTAGTTCTCTCTGATGCTCCAGCTTAGCTGGCATTTTGGTGTTTTGCCCTCTAGGTGTACGCTACAGAAAACTATGAACAGTTTGGGGTTTCTCTTGCCATTAAATGTATCCAATTGACAGAAACATTTTCAAACATCTGTTTGTGACAAGCCTTTGTCTTGAAAGAGCTAAAAATTGCAACAAAAATTTTATCCACTTGAAATACCCCCCCCCCCA
>VVHJ01065600.1:5166-22680 GCA_015107715.1 Tylochromis polylepis
TAAAGACATGCTGTGGAGGAGAGACAGAGATTAATAACAGATATGATTCAATGCAGAGAGGTCTATGAACACAACACATAGCATACAACAACACCTACAACCACATACACTACCACCTTCAACAACAACACCTACAACCACACACACTACCTCCATCAACAACAACAACAACACCAACACCACATACACCACCTCCATCAACAACAACACCCTACAACCACATACACTACCACCTTCAACAACAACACCTACAACCACACACACTACCTCCATCAACAACAACAACAACAACACCAACACCACATACACTACCTCCATCAACAACAACACCCTACAACCACACACACTACCTCCATCAACAACAACACCAACACCACATACACTACCTCCATCAACAACAACACCTACAACCACACACACTACCTCCATCAACAACAACACCAACACCACATACACTACCTCCATCAACAACACCACCTACAACCACATAGACTACCTCCATCAACAACAACACCTACAACCACATAGACTACCACCATCAGCAGCAAAGAGCAAAGTGTGTGAGAGGCGACAGCTTGAGGTTTCTCTGCAGCATTACTGTTTGTGAAAAGAGTTAAATCCTTCCAGTTCAAAGTTTCAGAGATCTAATGCGTGGCTTTCATGACAGAAATAACTAACTTTATTTTACCGCTCTGTTTTATATGCAGTGTTGTATTTTTCTGTAAGTTTTAAAATGTTATTATAAATTTTTATCACCATTTTATCATCAGCAGCATTTAATAGTGTCTCTAAATGGAAAAGGTAGCAGTCACCGGGATCATTTTGTGTGGAGGAAGAGTCATGTGATGTGTGAAACATCCGTCTTTCTGTGAATGAACATCCAGCCTGAAGCAGAATTGGTAGCCACCGTCGTGATACCTGTTATCTCCGGGCCAGCTAACACAAAGAAAGCCTTGCTGTGTTGAACGTCCTTTTTAGTGCATCCCTCAGATTGTTGTAGTTCACTAAAAGCAAGCTAAGGCCTCTCTGCAATTAAAAGTCTCAGCTTTCTTTACGGTGACCTAATGACAACTTAGAAAATCTTTTTTTAATTCACAACAAAACTCTCTTTGACTCGAATACACCAAATCTGTAACACAGGATTAAGAATAAATGTATTGGTGATAACCTGTGCCAGCTTCCTGATCTTTGATCCCTCCACCAATAAGTATCATAATCTTCCAGATTAAACTACCAACTCTAGTTTTCAGGAACATAACTCCTGCTTCTGTCTTCACAACACAGGAGCAGTCTGCGCCACAAATTTTGGTTTAAAAGTTGCAGACGATCACAGAAACTTAGAAAACCATCCCCGTCATTACGTGATACTGCTGTGTAGACAGGACCTTTGTCTCTGGTTCATGGAGATGACTCTCAGTCAGCAAATGGTGGTGTTATATATCTTTATTAAGAAGCCGACAAAAGACCACGCTGTCCTCGGTGGCTTTAACACTACATCTTTATTATGCTGAAGGGAAAGGAGGAGAGGAGAGAGGGAAAAAAGAAAGGAAAACAGGACAGAAAGAGGAACAAAGAGAATGAAATGTAAAGAAAATAAACTGGACAGCAAATGAAAAACCAAAGAACAAAACTGGAAAAAAGATGGAATGAATAATGATGATAAGTCAAAATGAGATGGGATAAAAGGAAGAGGAAAAAGACAAAGAAAAGACTGGAGACAAAACACGTAGGTGAGGAAGGATGGGGAAATAAAGGACAGGAAAAACAAACATAATATAAGAAAAACTAAAAAAATAGGAAGAAAGATATTTATGATTTGAGCAGAGCAGAAAAAGAAAGTAAGAAAGGGAACAGATGAGTCTAACTCAGCCTCCTGAGAGCTTTTTACTCTCTCTAGATCGTCTCACAGCTTTTGATGAAAGCACAACAACAATATAAACTGCAATGAATTCAGAGCCCCATCTCATCGCAAGGCTGTTTATAGAGACAGAGCACTTCTACAACCCGGACACTGTCTCTAGTGATCTCTCTTCACTGTCCCTCGTCTTTCTGTTCACTCATTCATGCGTAACATTCTCAGTTGGCCTTCAATAGAGCCGTTGCTCATCCCTCTGTCCTCTTTTCCTCTTATTTTATTTCATGGTGATCGCCGAGCCTCCCAGTCGCCCTCTGCTTCTCTAATCCTTCACATTTCTATTGATTTATTTTCTTAAAACTGTCTCTAACTCAGTCTTTGTCTCGGTATCTGCCTCTCTCGTCTCCTTTGCCGTTCCCCTCCTCGTCCCGTCTCGGCAGACTCTCGGGTCGAACCATGAAAGATTAGACGGAGGGTTACATAAGTTTTGTTATATCTTTTCAACAGCTTCGTCTCTCAATGAATTGCACTAACGTCTCCGTTTCTCACAGTCGGATTTATTCTCATTCTCCCCACTCTCTTCTGTTTCTCTCTCTGAGAGATAGACCCGTTTGTTTGTGTCATAGCACTGAGCTCTCTGCCCTGTTTTCATGTGTATTGTGAATTTGTGCAGAAAACCCCAAGTGAAACACAGAAATTGAGGGAAAAAAAATCTAAAAATACTGTAATAAGAAAAAGAAAAGAAAGAAAAGTAAGTATGCCCATTCTGTGTTTCATTAGGCTGGAAATGTCTGTGTAATGATGGAGCAAAATGGAAGAGAGGACAAAAAGAGATCTGTGTGTAGCAAAGAGGAAACACGATGAACTTTCTTCCAACAGAAATGACTCCAAAAGTTCTTTGTGCAAGCTTTTATAGTGAGTATAGTTACATTAAAACCCTATTCAAGGACTTTAATGTGTTAACATAACCAAATACCAAGTTTGAAGCCACATGCTTTTGTGACTCCACCACCCCCACCTGGCTTCTAAAGTGGGCCTCATCACTGCGGGAGCTGGAAGCACTTCAGGAACACTTACACGGATAATTTTAAAAAGTCAAAAAGCGCCTACCACCTGCTCACGTTTGTGCGGAGCCATGACTGCACACCGTTTGCGAGCTTCTGTCATCCAGAGAGTATGGCGTGCATCTTCACTGTTTAATCTAAAATCCGTGGTCGTCTAAAGAACTACAAAAGTACAGAAACTGTCATTGTCCAAATACTCAAGGACCAGACTGCACATATAGTATCATGGATGACATTAGTTCGTGAAGCTTTATTTATGAAAACGTATGATAGAAGTAGCCAGCTGGGTGTAAGCTGACTACACTGCATGAATCAGAAAATGATTCGTTCATAAAGTTAGCTGGTAATGTGAAAATGGCTTAACTTTATCCACTGAGTACAGGGGTTTACAGCATGAAACAGGCTGCAGTTTGTCCACGTTAGAAGGCATTAACCAGACAATAGACATCTTTATATTATGTTCCAAAAAATGAAACGATCCCTCCATGAGATGAATATCCTGCTGATTTGCTTTCACCTGCTGATGCAGACAAAGTACTTGATACTCAACTAAACTGCTACATGACTAAATTCATTGCTTGTTCACAACAATCAGTCCACACATTGTCAATAAAAAAACTTCAAATATATGATAAAACACGTACCTAACAAACTTTTAATACAAAAAAATGCCATTTTTTTAAATATGTTTTAACTACACGGGACAGTATTTTACCAGGTTCCTGCAACATGTAATCTTCAGCCCGTGTTCAGCGAGTTAGTGCTAAGCTTTTGCACAAATAACATTATTAGATGTCAATCATTATGCGTTTACGTCTTTGAGTCTTTTGAAAAAAACAAACAAAAGTGGACTAGCAGTTATTTAACTCTTGTAATGACAGTCTTTCGGTGCATGTCTCTGCTCCTGCATTAAAGATTCCAGCGCACTGAAATTCAAAATTAATAATGCAAAAACATCTAAAAACAGAGCAGTGAAGCTTTTAATAGATCTTAAGGGATGTATTTCCTTTTGTGACTGATTTCTGCACAAACACCTGGAGGAGATGCTCATCATCTACCTGCTTACTCTGTAAACTCGGTCGTGCTGAATAAGGCGCATGAATTAAACATAAATTGTCTCTGTTTTACTTTCATTTCCACCGCCTCGGTGAAGGAACAGAGACAGAAATGAACAGTATTTTCTCTCTGCGCTGTGAGGAGCGCAATAAGACTGGAGTATCTGGGTTATGTGGGCAGTCGCATTACATAACACAGTCTTAACCACAACAATCTGAGCTGATAAAAGGCTGTTAAGATGCACACAGCATGGAGAATGAATTGACTAATGTCAACATTAAACACATGCACAGATCAGAAACACCAATGAAGAGGACAAGAGTGAACGAGAGCCATCTTTTGGACTTCAGTGTGATCTGTTGCGTGTGGCTTCTTGTTCAAAGGAGCAGCTGGTGTGCAGTGTTACATAACCAGCTTTGATTAATACAAATTTGCATAAAGGATCATTTAATTAAACAGAAATATCTCATGCAGGAAGATTCCTCCGGCAAACATAGTCAGCAGACTGTTTCTGCTGCGATGTGCTGGAAATCCTGGAAGTGTGCCACTAATTTGGTCTTTAATCAGCTGCAACATAATCTGAGATTGATTCAAGACATTTCCACAATCACTGAATTTTCACATCAAGGTATGGTATTCTGAGACAACACACACACACTGCCCGACCAGAAAAGTAAACACCTGAATATAACTCAGCAAACAGGTGAGCGCTTTCTGGCTGTTGTAAGTTCTTTTTTTTTCTGAGCCAGAAATGAATATTTGAGGCAAAGTAAAATTAATTCCCTGAACTCGACAACTAGCATCTTAAAAGGAATATCTGACAAATAACACGACTTGTTCTGAGGTACAGCCCTTCCAAAAAGTTTGTGCTCCAATTTTAGTAAAAGAAAATTCTGATATTTTACATACATATTTTACAGTAGTTTATGTATGTAGCACTTTTCAAGAACAAAACACACAAAATGCTTTACGGTATAAATGAAGTGAATTATTTGATTAAAACAGTGATCATTAAAAGGATGCACCATGAAATTTACATCACTATTCAGGAAAAAGAGCATCACTGAGATTAAAAATATGCAAGAGGTAATTACATGCTGACCAGTAAGATGATTCAAATCAGAAGATAAATTAAAAAGAATATATTTGTGGTCAGAAATAAAAGGTTTTAAGTGGAGATACAGTCAATATTGATATATATCTAACAAGCAGTCAGGTCTCATAACAGACTTTCACTTAAACACTTAAACTACTTATGTTGAATTTGTTAAGACATAGTAAAAAAAGACAAAAGAAAGTGTAGTTTAGCGCTAATTAGCAGGTACCTGAATTTGTGCGTTATACTGATACAATTTATAAATGCAACTTGCTACCGAAGCCAGTTAGCATCAGCCTATAACTTGGCACTCCATGTTCTACAAATACGGTCACGTCTGGTTCCAAAACGTTAACACTGCCTCAGTCAACATGATCCAAAGTCTGCGTTCATGGCATTCATGTAGGTTCAGTCTCTGTGACTGACTTACTCTTGTAGTCTGCCTCTAGTGGCCATTAGAGGAACTGCAGTATTTTTTTTCCTGAAGGTTATTGTTGATCCTAATAAATAAAAAAAGAGCAAAAAATCTCCACACTTGAAGAGAAATAAGAGAATACCGTGTGTTTTAGTGGTGCAAAAACAAAAATTCTCCTTTGTCTATTAAATAATTGCTTGCTAATAACTTTTTATATCTAAAGCAAAGACAGCTATCTGAGCCAGAGCAGCTGTCATGCAAATTTAATTTCCTTGCATATAAAGCTAATGATCTGTCATTTAGCGCGTGTGAGAATTAAAGAGACAAATTTAATCTGACAAAGCTGACAAACGATGACTCTCAGTCACTGCAGAGAATGGTCAAGGTTCGGCGTGGCAGAGCCTCGTTAATGAAACAGCTCAGAGGTCGTATGCTGTCCTGGTTCAGACATGACAGATTAAAACTCAACCCATGACCTACCACAGGAATCCATGCATGCGTGCCTTTGCCTGAAGAAAACACTGAACCCTGTGTGCGAGAGGCGACAGCTTGAGGTTTCTCTGCAGCATTACTGTTTGTGAAAGCTAGTTTCTGGTTGCATTAGTCCATTAGTATAGTCAGTAGGCATTGTGTGTTAGATTTTTGGCTCTCATGTGCCTCTGTAATCCTTGTCCCTACTTGCCCCCCTGTTTTTTTTGTCCACCTCGCCTTTTGGTGCTGTAGACAGGATTTTGAAAAGCACGGGACTATGGTCATTAGATCCACAAACCTTTAGGTTCCCTCTGAAGTGAAAAAGAAGTCAATTGCGTCTGTCCTCAAGTCTAACATAAAGGATAGGAGTAATTAAGAAAGTCTCCTTATTTATGCTCCAATAATAATTGAAAATAAACATTGTCCATGTCAAAAAGGACATATAAAAAATGTGGTCCCAAGATTTTTGTTTAAATTTGGTATTCTTAATTAATATATCTGAGTTTGAGTTTTTGGATTCTGCATTTATATTTTTGTCTCTTCTAGACATTGTTTATGTTTAATGTAGTTTTGTGTTAACAGTGTTTCTGTTTGTGTCTCCCTCTGCCTTATTTCCATGCTTTCCCCCACCACGGTACCTTGTTTGGTGTTATTAATCGTGTCTATGTTAATCTTTGAGTGTTTTCCTGTGTTACTTCGGAGGTCAGTTCTCATTCGTGTCCTGTGTTAGTTTTCCTGTCCTCCCCAAATTGCTGATTGTTTTCATTTGTTGTTGATTAGGTGTACCTCTGTCTTGTTCCCCTCCTGTATCTAATCCCTTATTAGTTCTTCATGTGGGGATAGTCCTGTCCATCTCTTTGTTCTGTTTGGGTTGTGTTATGTTACCAATCATGATCCTCCAGTTCTCTCAATGTTTTTAAATTTACTGGTGTTCTTTGCCATTTAAATTATTCTTTCTATTTGACCTTTGTTTATTTTATCATCACCTGCAATAAAAAGGTTGACTTATTATTGAACGTTCTACTTCTTGTGTCCTGGACTTTGGCTCCCAAATAAGTGAACAATCAATCCCAAACAATCCACACCGTCAACCTGAGGGTATCCCATGTGTCTTAATTAGACAGGTCAAGCAAGGATGTCAGTGCAGCACATAAAAGGACTCTTTTCAATAGTGCATTAATTCAAGGTTGAAGAATTTTCAGCGGTGGCCTCTTTATCCTTGTGTCATGCACTTTAATTTTGCACACTGTCTCACATCAGCAGCACACACATTCACATTACTATCCATTTTTCTACAGATCGTTTCACTTTAGCCAAACTGTCAATTTAATGTATCATGTGCCTTTATCGTGTTTGTCATGTGTATCATGTGGAATATTTGAATATTTGTAGATTTGGAAATCATGCAAAATATTCAACTCATGAAACACCTCAACAGAATTCCAATAGATGTACATCTATTGTAAGAGATGTAACTTTTACATGAAGCATCCTGGCATTTTTGTTTACTCAGTTCACTCATGAATTTGTAGCGTTTTTGCTTGTAGTGGTGCCACTGCCAAAACCTTTGGCCACAAGTGTTGTAGACTACAGCAGTGAGGATTCTGAGGAGGTGGTGATCAAAATTGGTATGGATCCAGTGATTAAATTCTCAGGATCCTTGGCATTTGGATGCATCTTAATAGCTTATTAGCTCACTGAAGAGTGGCCCAGTGACTTGCACTGCTGACACACAAAAAGAGTACACTGGAAAACATTTCAAGTTAACACAGCCTACTGGGATTGGGTTACTCTTGCAAAGAAGCTGAAAAACTGTTTGTTGATGGAAGCTTCAGTGAGGGTGGGAAGAAAATATTTCTTGCCGTCATTTGAGGTTATGTGACTATTGTAGTATTTTATAGCAATGAAGCTGATATTTAATTGAAGAAACTGTAAAATGAGTGCAAACTCAAAGAGCAGATGGATGCTTAAAAGAAACTGTCGGGACTCAGCGTTGCCACTGACAATAAATACTCTCTGTATCCACTTTAACGTTTAAAGTGAAAAGCTAGTATTTATTCCATTTAAATGACTTCAATGAGGAAGTGTAGATTCTACTAATATTAATAATCAAACCTGCTATTTTACAAAGAACCTCAAGAATAAAATGAAGCAGAGTGATAGAAAAAGCTAACAATAAGAAATGAGGCCATCAATTCAGATGTTATTGTTGTCACTATAGTGTTGACTTCAGCCACAGCTCAACAATGGTGAGGGATGACACAAGCAGCCAAGAAAAGCATAGCTGCCGGGCTTTTGCACAATAGACAGCAGTTATATACAGCAGCACTAAAAACAAGCCGTGTCAGAGGGAGAGACGCTGTAATTACAGGATGCTGGTTTGTACACTGAGCGCTACATGTAACAGTGAGGTACAAAAGCAAAACTCTCACTGATGAGTAAGAACTCCCTGCAGGAAGTCTGCAGCCACTTTCTGCACAGTAAACAAACCTGACAGGGTAACAAACAGACAGAGGAGACAGCAGGCCAGGCAGCAGTGGAAGGAACTAATTACACAGCGATTCAAAAAACTGACAAAAAAGGGAAATATGGCTCTTTCATCTTTTTTTACCATTAAGACTTTTGCTGGGACTCTATAATATTTTTTAGATTGAGTTATAACGGTTCATTTATAAATGTTTGATTTTTACTGCATTTAAAGACAAAATTAATACAAAAGTTCAAGTTACCATATTTTTAGAGTTTGTGCTGAGAGACGGAGCTTGTTTTTTCGTGCCCCATACACCGCACAGTTACAGAAACAATGGTTTTATTTACTTTGTAACAACAACCCTGGACATTACACACTGACTGGGACTCACTGATCACCACAGGAGTCTCTGTCACATGACCTGTTAATACCTAAACCTTTACACAAACAGACATCTGGCTTTTTCCTGCGAGTTGACCAGTTATTTAATGCCATTTAAAGCAACTGCTTTACATTATTGGAACTATCTATTGGTTTCCAACATTGTTAATTTTATGCATTTTAAATTAAAGCCTTAGAAACAAATGCTGTACATCATTATATCTGAAATCAACAGAGTAAGACATTTTCCAAAAAATAAATATAATTGAAAATATCCTGTAAAAATTCATAATTTGCTTTGCTTTGAAAAAAAAAGAAGCAAATCATCATCATCATGACCATAATTTGCATCATCTCCAAAAAGAAAATACTGTTCATGGTTCTAAATGAAATCAAAATGTTTTCTTTACAGTAAACTGCAAGAGGGAGGACTTTTATTGGAGGGAGGACTGTTGCTGGGAGTGCTCTGGGCATCATTTTCAAACTCTTCTAGTCATTAATCGTTTATGAAATAACACAGCTGTGTGATGGACTGGCCGCGTGTCCTGAGTGTCCCACCCTGATTGATGGAGATAACCATGCCACAGCAATGATTTAAATCCTGTCCTTTGGACCTTCAAGTAAAAATAAGGGGGGAAAAAAAAAGAATGTATACAGACAGATCCAACACTTGTCAGGTAATCAGTCCTGCAGGCTGAATCCATTATACAATTGGAGGCCAGATTCTACCAAATATCACTAAGCCCAAGAATGAACTGTTATAACGATTAAAAAGAGATGTATTTGTGCAATAATGAGACTTGGGCTTTGTAATTATAAATTCCACATGGATGTGAGGCAGATAAAGCCAACAGAGTTTGACGTATGGTTGCATGTTGCTTGTAGTCTAAAGTACTTCTAGTGGTCAGTAAGACTATCAAAGTGCTAAATGACAGTTTCTATTACTAACTGTACACATATGGTAGATCTAAAGATGACTCACGATCACACATTTTACAGTTATTACGGTCTGGGTTTATATGTCATATCAAATGTTTTTAACTGGGTAAAATTACTAAAGAAATAAACTTTTTTTTTTTTTCACTTAGTCCAAAAATCACTCTCGAGGGTTTGTTCCCATAGACTGAAAAGTCTTTCCAGGCCATGCGAGGTGGAAGGTATGATTGTGAGTTGAGTACTTTCTAATTAAAAAGCCAAAAGCACCAAATGTGGAAAGCTAACATGAAACCTCAGCTATATGTAAGACTTCCAATATTTAAAGCTGCCGTGGTGAGTAGACTGACTTAATGACTGACCTGCTGTGACATTCTTCAGCGGAGAGCAAACACACTCTAATGTGTTTTATGGGAAAAACACACACTAAAGCCATTAGAGTGTGTGAAAGTGTAGTGAGGGCTGACCTAAATTAACACACAATGTTACGAGCGGTGGTACTTAAACTCTGTGCATACAAGTTATATGACAGAAAACACATACTTGGCTTTTTGTGCAGCATAACGCAAAAACTTATACAGCTTAAAGCTGCTTTTAGAAAACAAGTGTGAGTCATTCTCATTTAGCAAGTGACATAACATTTGTAAATCTCATTTTATTTGATGGTGAGTAGACATGAGGGTTATCATGATATTATGGTATACCAGGGTATTTAGAAATCCCAAGGCTGTCATTTTCAGTACTGTAATAAAATAAAGACAAGGCTCTTAACTGACACAAGCACCCTGAGCTGAAATTATTTACTGCGTTTGACTAGAGAGCAGCCTCAGCTGTGAAAGTGCGCAACAACCGCTTGACTAACAAGAGAAAAACCAAAAATGCTTTTGTCCCTGTTTGAAGGCGAACCAGCGAACATTTTTCTTTTGATTGGCAGACATAGTGCCTCACCAGTTACTTTCCCTGGGACACTATTGCTACTCTCTTGATCCCCTAGCCCATTTCAGGGACGGTAATACAAGCTAAGCTCCACTTTGACTTCAGCAGTTTGTTTTAAAAGTCAGAAATTGCAGCTTCAACATTTTTGTTTTGGAAGGCATCACGTTTTTTATTTTAGTCTTTAGTTATTTTGGGTGGATAAAAGAGTGACGTGCTAATTCATCAGCTGCATTCATAAAATATACCTGTGCAATGTGTGCACACACATATCAGCTAATTCGTGGAAAGACTAATAGAATACTGCATGTGAATTTCCAATTCTGAGAACATCTGTACTTCACAGCAAATCATAGTATTAGTGAGTCCATTAAAAATGCTCCAAAAGGCACCAACAGCACACACCCACACATAACTGAAAAGGCCCTGTTTAAATGACCAGAAGCTGCCTGGGCAGGGACGCCTGTTAATCAATGCAGCCATGTCCCTAATTCAGTTAACCAGGGGGGCGAGTTGTAAAAAAATCCACCTGACATAGAGTTGTTTTGAGAGGAAACAACCCACAGAGGGCAAACCCAGAGTGTTTGTTTGACATTTTAACATGCGAGTCTATGGGAACTGATTCATTTTATGAGGTCACCTCAAGTGGCACCTGCAGGAACTGCAGTTTTTGACACTTGAATTTTCAGCTCTTTTCAGCCCTGTACTCACAGAGTGTTTAGAAGACATTTGCATGTATAATACAGCTAGCATACAAATGACTTTTCATGCAAGAAAATACTGCCAAACCATGCTGGTTTTACCAGATGTTGCCTGTCACACTCGTTTACAACATGGAGACGTTAGCATGGGGAGAGTCTGGAGCTCCTTAACCATGCTGTTATTCAGTTTTCTACATTAATCTAACAACAATAATTGGATCAGTCACCTGATATTTCTATTTGTGTAGTTGTCTAATTGCACTACAACGACTTAAGTCACAAGTAGCTAAGCTTTTATGTATTATGTACACATAATTGTACCACACAGGAATGTCAGGAAGGTAGGAGGACACGAAAAACAGAAGGATGCCACCCAAACCTAAAGATGAAACACTTTCATAGAGTAAGACGTTTGAGTGAAAAAGCCACCAGTGTTATCGCTCTGAGTCCTGCTCAGGCTTAAAGTGCTGTTTGTTTACAGGAGGACGAGAAATCTCTGAGAGGAAACACAGACCAGGTCAGCACCAGGAAACATATTTTTAACCACAGTCAAAGGTCGATTTAATGCCTCTGACTTTAAGCCCACTGTTGTGAGTTTGTGTTTGTGTGTAAGGCCAGTAAGTCGATGCGGTGGACAAAGTGTACTTGTTCTCTTCACAGCTGGCTGGCATTCAAAAGATAACTTTCTGATAAAGCTACTACAAATATTCAATTCATTTCAGAGACTTTGCTACAAAACACACTGATACCTGCTTCCAGTGTATAAATGCATTAACCAGGTTCTTATTCTTTTTTGCTAATTTTGCAAGGACGGTAACTAATGGTTGCGCTGTAATACAATTAATAATTCACAATACATGAATTTGGAACATCACTCAAAATCTTCTGGACATCGACCTGTTGTCCCCTGTTTTTGTATGTTAATAACTCTGAGGGGGACTTCGGGTGTATTCTCCCACTTGGAAACTCATTTTCACTGTTATTCAATAATCACACGATTACAGAAAGTATTAAAACTGACTCCATTAAAACTGTGGAGAGTACTCTAGTTTTCTCTAGTTTTCTGCTTTACTGCATGGTAATTGTTGCAATGTGTAGTTAATGAGAACAATAAAACTGTAAATATGTCCAGTAAGATTGTATGCCAACAGCAGTGGTACCAGGGCACAACTGGGTTAGAGGAAGAAAGAGAGACGCCATGTCATCAGGTCCCTACCATGAAATGCATCAAACGTACATGGCAATGGCGGCGGCGGTAAGCTGAAAGTAGTCTGAGGTGTGATTACATTGTAGACAACGCTCTCTGCAACAGCAAACCTAAAGCACTTATAAAAGCTGATGAGTGTATCGTATTTGACAGCCTGGAAGTCGAATTCAAAAAGCCTGCAGCTAACTTCAGCACGTCTTTTGCCAACATGTAAGAAGTTAAACCCACGGATGACGATGATGATCAAACTTGTAGTGAGACATTCAACATCGACATCTTCTTCAGGTATTTAATTAGGCAGCTGGATGAGTTGTTGTCAGAGGAACTGAGCCCTTTTCACTGTGTTGCTTGATGTTCCACCAGCTTTGCGCTGGCTGCACTGAAACATATCAGCATGCTGTTTACAGTAAACACATTATATCACACAATGTCTCCGAACCCTTGGCATGTAATCAGTCCACTACTCCTCTTTAATGCATAAATGTGACGACCTCAGCATTTTCACAGAAAATTTGACCGCAGAGCTTCAAACATTAGTCCATCCTGATTGAGGAAAGTCTCGTCTTCTTAAGCTACTTTGGAATCTGTTTAACCGTCGACAATTTAAACAAGAAAACATCAAACAGCAGGAAGCAGTAGACAACAGGTGAGTAAATAAATGGAGTGTTGCATTTTTATTTTACTGGTTGATGCTGTTTGTTAGAGCAGGCTGCAACAAGGACAGACACTCAGATCATCACACAGCTAACAGTAACAGGGTCAAAGGTCAAAGGCACAACCTCCCAATAAGATACTACAACAAGGTCTGCAGCACAAGCTCCAATTTACTCCCATCATCCATCAAATGCAGATCCAAGCCTTGAATCCTTGGAGAGTTTTTAATCTCTTCTGTGAAGGTCTGGCAACGCACACTAAGTATTCTCTACTGGCAATAAACGGCAGTGTTGTGTATCAAGCTGCACAGATAATAACAAGCAGAACACGCTAACAGAAAAGTGAAATGCTCTGGGGGAGAAGCAACAGTAGTGGAGTGAAGTTGGGCTGGGCTCGCAACCAAAACCACTGAAACCAACCAAAAACCGAAACCACCGCTGCTATAAAAACCTGGAAGCATCACCACACAGACATGAGCCGCCTGCAGATAATAACACAGCAGCTACAGCCAGTCGATGCTGTTTATACTCGCACAACATTCATGGATGTATAATCGTCACGCTTAAGTCAAGGCAAGGTTAGATAAGCACTCTGGAAACCTATCATTATGCAGTACAACATGCAAAACATTTGAGAGTATCTGAAGTTATTTATAATGTACAGAAGGAGAGAGACCTAAGTGCTACATGAACAGAGAGAGACAGACTCGGGACTCACGCGTTGCAGTAGGGTTTCTTGTCATAGCCTTTGTAGTTCTTCATGTTCAGCGTCATCTTGCAAACTTCGCAGTGGAAACATCCCTTGTGCCAGTTCTGAAAACACACAGATTCACACTCAAATCATAGTTCAGTGATACCCACATGGAACCATTAATGCCCAGTAAACATGCTACGCTGGTGAAAGATGTCATCTATAAAGATGTACGGGAAATTGGTGAACTGGAAGTACTTTATGATGACGCGGCCTCTTTCCCATTTTGTGTTTTTTCATCCCCTCGGAAGAAAAACTGAGGTTTGAACTGATCTGTGTTTATGTAGAATTAGTTGTGGAGTTTGTTTCTGAAATCTCAGCGTCCTTTTCACGGCGTCTTCTTCAAGCTTCATTCTGTGGTTTTCCTCATTGAACTTCCTGGGTCAATACAGTCGCATGAAACCTCAAGCACCACATTTTGCCTGTCTTGGTATTTTGAAACTGGATGTGAAGAGCCAGGTGTGGATCTGACTGAGCATGTTCCTTTCTGAAACTTAAAACTTTACTAAATCTACTACATTTTTTATTCACTATGACATGACACGAGCCACTGAACCTGTAAACTCATCTGTAAAGTTGTAACAGAGGTCTTTTTAGAACCACAGCTTTCTCCCTCCTTGTGGCCATTAAAAGGAATGCAGGTTTAAGGCACTTCCACATTGCCCTCCCTTTTCAGAAGCAGCTATGTTAATTTCTTAAATTAGAACCCGACCGTTGTTGGATTTTTAAGACCAGTGCCGATATTTGTGCATGTAAAAATCAAATCTGTTGGCCGATTTCTTTCAGATACACCAAACATAAACAGATTTCTGTCATCAGGTCCACGATTACTACTTTGCTGCCCAACTCTGCTAGGATCAGCTGGCTGTTGTGTTGGTAGCGGACCACACATGCATGTTTCCAGTTGGGAAGTTGCACAAGCATATGCAGACAACTTCTGGTTCTCGCATCTCTTGCTTACGTTTTAATTTTAATGTATGAGTTATTATAAATGTAGATACCAATATTATAGTCAGATAGCAAATATCGGCCCACCAGTATATCGTTCAGGTTCTACTAACATATGTGCTTGGTTGCTAGTAGGAAGTTTTTGCTTGTGTAATAAGACGTGGTTAAAGGCAGATGGTAAGCTCATGGGTAGGGATGCATTTGCTTATTTATTTGCTTATTTAAATGTGGAAATGCATATCAGCTCAGCTTAAGTGCCTGAAGTCCTTCTCGCTCACAAGTGATCATTACACTTGAGTCACTTTGTTTCTAGATTCAGTCTGTTTTTGTAGCTCTTTACCAACTTTGTTTAAAAAAAAAAAGTTGCTAATCAACACTCTTGATCTCCGCTGCTAGCACTGCTCTCTGATTATGGTTTGACCAGACAGTGAGAGAGCAGCGAGTGAGCAAAGCTATATATAAAGGACTGATGCAGCTATGATAATGTCACTCAAACATTTGCAGCGTCCAGTTTTTAAAGTCTTAAGTTGACCATTTTGGTCATCATCAGCTTAGCTTTTTGAAACCAGTCAATTACAGGACAGATCCACGCTAAAGCACTCCGCCCTTCTTTTTTCTACTTTTGGACTCTGATGCTAAGTTTAATATACAAAACAAGCATAATAATATCGTAAATAAAACTGACAACTGAGTCCTCTGGGAAGTGTTTACTGTGGTCATGCTATTCTTTATCATAGACTTCTATAGCCACCCTTCCTTTTCGCAGCCACAGTACTGACCGCATGCTGCTCGGAAGAGTTATTTGTTTTTATTTGCTGTATGGTAATTTTGTCAAACCAATGTTGCAAGTTTTGAAAAAAAAAAATCAAGCACCTCCAACCTGCCCAGCCTCTCACTTTAGGCTGTTTAATTACTGATGAAGAACCGAAGCCTTAAAATGGTATTTGGGACTCAGGCGAGAGATGCATCAGGTATGTGAGTGACTCCAGGTCACTGACACTTGACCCCTGAAAGGTCACTGGTTTTAGTTTGATGTTTACATTCAGCTAATTTGTCTTTGTTTCACCTGTGAAGTTCTCCCCACACTACAGGTCACATGTAAGATCTCACACCTCGTCTGCACCGAGTCCTTCTGAAGGCTGCATGTGCCAAAATCTGAGAGTCCCACTGGGATGCTCCTGCTTGTTTTGCCACCTGTTATCACAAGACTATCAGTGATTAGATCACACGATAACAACCACCAGACTACAAACACCCTGAGCAGCTCCATCTTATGTTGCTACAAAATTCAGAAAATTTATGTCAAACTAATATTTACCAACACAGAGAAACAACCTCAAAGATCTACGTTAGACCATTTTAAACTCCCAGGACCTAAATACACATAAAGTATGAAGCTGAATGCAAACTGATATTTGTTCAGAAGAAAATGTGACCGATATGATTCTGTTTGCTCATTTAACATCCAGCACAGATCGTCCTCCATCTGTCCCGCTCTGGGATTATTCAAATCCTTAGAAAGTGACTAAATTTTGTGTTGGAGATGTCAACATGGTCATATGACTTCCATATTAATCCTCTACTTAAGTGCAGTCAAAGAGCAGGATGTGTTGAAAAGCAAATCCTCAGTGAACCCGTAACAGGTCAAACTTTGTTTTTACTGCACGGAGCACATGCTCAGGTTTAGTAAAGGAAGAACTAGAAACTGACTAACACACAGTTAGGCTGATATTTGACTCTATGTCAAGCAATCAAATATTTTATTCTGTTATTTTTCCCAACAATTTATGTACATGAAGAAGATTGGCTAAACAGCAGCTGAAGCCATTTTCAAGAGGCTCCCTGAACTCATAACATGAGAAAAAAAGATTGGTTAAAAGGAATGCACTAAGTAAACTGTGTCTATACTTGCATTTGGTCATTTGAGTGCATAAGTTCATTCACAGTGACATTCATGTGCACTACAATAACCTGACTGGCTAAGAAGTTTAATGTCTACACATTAATCTCCATTTTGACTAGAAATCATTTCATGAAGCTGTTTCCAGCTCCAAGACTGACACCAACAGTAGCTAGGCGGCTAACAGAGGCAGATATTTACCAGCACACGTGTTTCGTGTCTGTGTGTTTCAGAACTTTTCTTTTTGGTTTCTGGTTTTCTGCCTTTATGTTGCAGATTAGCGTCTGCATGGATGGTCACACTTTCACTTCACTTCCTGTTTTTACTTTGAAAGTCAGTTCCTCATATGACTTCCCTCCTTTATTGGTTTTCTTTCTAAGTTCACCTGTTCCTTACTATGGTGGCTCCTAGAGACAAAGCATGTACAAACCCCAAAACACAACAGAAGTGCTCCAGGACGCCAGGGGCAGTGTTGAGCTTTTGTTACCCAGTGGCTACACAAGCCTGGAAGTTCCTAACGACCGGATTTGGTGTGTGGTAGTAAAAGGTAAATGAACATTTTTTTTAATTATTTGAATATATATGAGTGTTAGGTTTAGGGGGTTAGGGTAAACGGATAAGGGAATAAAGGGAATAAATGGAACAAACTTGCCGTTTATTTTGCAAATCGAGCTCAACAC
>VVHJ01065605.1:0-14249 GCA_015107715.1 Tylochromis polylepis
GATAATTACATGGGGAAACCTTCCGAATACAAGCGCTCACGCACACAGGTGTGCACACACAGGTGTACACACGGGTGCTCACAGACATAAACTGTATCTTCCTTGGCTGTTACCTCGGAGCATGTCGTGCGCTGTTGGTCTGGCGTGCTGCTCAGTAGCATTGAATGTTTAGTGTTTGCTGTTACTTACACTTATCTAGGTTGTTGCTGTGTCTCCCTATTGTGTTGTTCTTGTTTTGCTTGTTTTCTCTTTTTTTTCTTTCAACAGGTGATCCAGTGGACTTCTTTTTTTTATATCTCCTCTCCTCTCCCCCTCTTTTTTCCCTCCCTTTCCTATCCCCCAGTTATGTCTGTCCAGTTTACAATAACCTAAAATAAAATAAATAAATAATAATAATAATAAAAAAGAGCTCAATCAGGTGGAACAACATGGCATAGCCATAATGATCCACCTGAAAAAATAAATCCATTGGGCATTTTTCTTAGCCTTCAGACAACAATTCTGATTGCTGAAGTACCAAACGGGACAGAAAAAAAATTACAAATTCTAACTATTGGAAGAAATACAGGTAAAACATGTCTTTGTCATAGCCATCATGGAAAACACTGTAACCAATATCTGCAGTTATAAGGGAGATATGTGTTTTTGGTATCTTACTTATTATTTTGTTCATATTTCATTGATTTGTACATACATTTCTTTTGACAAAGCAGTGTTTAAGGTTTATAAATGCATGTTTGTGTCTTGACCTGAGTGTAACCACTGAAAGCAGGCAGCAGCGTGTTTAAATAAAGCAGTACTGTTTGCACCCTCCGGATGTCACTGCATGACTGCATTTGTCTCTCTCGGCTGTGCTTTGATTATAATTCTGACTTCAGTGAAAAATCAGTGCCAGCAGTGATAACAGCCATCATTATTAATATTTTTACATATATTGCTGCATCTTCTTCTGATTGAGAGCTTTAAGTGTTTTTTTTTAAGTAGTTTCATATACCACTTCTTACCAACACTCTCTTAATATCCCTTTATTTACAGGCCTTCCTAATTTTGCACAAGCTTTGACATGTTTGGTAAATGTTTAACTATCACAATACACATGTTATTATATTGTTCTTTCAAAACATTTCCCAGTCACAATCACTTCTTCATTAAAGGGTCGATTTTCAAAAATATATATTTTTTGTTGTTTATTGTTTTTTTTAAATCTTAATTAAAATGAGAATTCCAGTAGTGACAAACATAAAAATTGGCATTTTTTGGGGACACATAATAAAACTATTTATAAGACTTACAAAACTTCAGTGCTGTACTGCTGCATAGATGTTTGCTGATTGTTTTGTTCATTTATTTATTCTGTTAATGTATTTCAAACTAGAGTTGATTTTAGTCATTTTATTAATCTGCCTGTTAATATTATTATTATTACAGAATTCTTGCCTCTTTTTCATTCCAATCTATTTTTAAAAACTTTTTTAATGGCTCTGTTTCTGTTCATCATATATATTATGTATCATTATATTGTCTCCTTTATATTTTATTTATAACACATATTCCAAAATGTTCTAATGTATTAACTTTTATTTTCAGTAATTTTAATGCAAAACTGTGTTCCTTTGGGTTTTAAGTGTCTGACTGATGTTTTCAGCTGCAGTACACTGTTAAACATGATTGACTGCAAAACTTTAGCATGTTGTGATTATAATTGGATAATTACATTAAAATTAAAGCCTGTAATGTCAAAAAACATGCATACTGAATATTTCCAGGGTCATAAATACCGCTTGCCTCAGGAAGGTGCCAGTCACTAAAAAAGCAAAACAGAACAAAAACTAAAAATTTTAGGGGAAGTAGACTGACAAATTTGTGATATTTTATTCTTGTATCATAAATACAGTCAACTGAATGGCTTCCAAACCCGCATTTATTCAAGGGAAAAATAAATCAAATATGTAAGTTTTGTCCAAAATGTATAACTGATTTTACAGCAAGGAATACTGAACATGTTTTGTTGTAGCCAAATTGAGGGATGAGGTTAATCCTGACTGTAATGCTGCATTATGTGCATTTTTTTTTATTACCACAACATGACAAATGCAGACTATAAATTGTATTAAAAGCATTATTAAAGCGGCATGTCTGGTATATGTTTTCAAAGAAACAATCTGTTCAACCAAACTATAAATAAAGTTTTTAAAAAGAGCAACAACAACATTAAGGCTTCACTTTGGCCTTCGAAATAAGTTGAGAGAAAAAAAGCAGCTACACAGCTGTATCATGATTTCGATTTCGATTTAAAACAATCCTGCATGAATGACCAGGCTCCATCGGACTTTTAAAAGTTGAAATTTGATTCGATTCATCTCTACAACCAATCAAATTACTGCTGTAACTACGTCAACAGCATGTTAAATCATCTTTTTTTGGCCGCTATCTCTCAGTCTCTCTGTCAAATCTGCATCAGTTCCACATCAGAGGCCTCCAGGCGGACGCAGATAATGCTCTCCATATTTACAGTGGCAGGAGGATTGGGAGGTTTTTGACTAGATCCCATTTGTGTGAACCTATTAGTGCCGAGCGCTCTGAGCTCCCTCTGATACGCCTCTGAGATTAGGCAATGGTATTACTGTAAGAGGATCGACTCGCCTCGAGGTGAGGGCCGAATATACAGAGAGAGAGAGGGAAGAACACACACAAAGACAGGAACATGCTCACACAGATAGGACCACACACTCCCCAGAAAAAGAAAAAAATCAGGATCTGGCAGTGAGAGTGGAAAAAAGAGAGAGGGAGGAAGACACACACACACACACACACACACACACACACACACACACACACACACACACACACACACACACACACACACACACTTTAAAATAATGAACTGAAACCAAGTGCCCGCACTGATAACAAGGTGCACAACAGTCCTCGAATTTGAGATGGTAAATTTCCAGTGATCACTCTCCTGAACACTGATAAGTGTGACTGAGCAACTATTTGGAGGAGGAGATCTAACATGATTGTCTAATATCAACTAAATCTAATCAGTCACATGCATGCTGCAGGTTTAATCTGCAGTTAATCTTATGGCACTTTTAATATACTAAAACTGAAGAAAACAAGGCTGGCATATGTTTAAATCTTTACATACAGGTATGGATTTCTATCGGGCATTAATTAGAACCCTTAAAATCCGGCACATGTTTGTTTTGCTCGCTCTCACCTTGTTTACAGCATTTTGCAGTTTATTTTGTGGGAAACTAATAATATGCAAAAAGCAATACATTGTATCAAGTGTACAAATGGTAAACTACTATATTTACACATAGCAAGTTATATCATAATAGTGAGACAAAGCACTGAGCTAAAGAACAAGGTAATTATCGAACCTTTTACATTGTTTTAATTTATGACAGCATCATTTGTTGCTCATTAGAGGGGAAATTTTAATCTGAAGTCAAGCCACATGTTCCTTTCCCTGAATGCTTTTTGGAGTTGTATGATGCTCTACCCCTCTACTACCCCAACATGTCCTGTGTTAACCTCTATCTGACCCCAGCAGTGAAGTATTAGGCTAGGGCAGCTGTCAAGAGATTGGATCTTTACCTAACATCACTGGAAGCTCATTAAAAGTTATTCTCTTGCAAGAGAGAATAACTCTTGCAAGAGAAACATTGCACAAACACAAATACTAGATGAGTGTTTGTGCAATGTTTGTATTTTTTCTATATGCCTATGATTCGATTTATGGTCTTTTATATGTATATGTATATATATATATGTGTGTGTGTGTGTGTGTGTGTGTGTGGGTGTGTGTGTGTGTGTGTTAGAGGCAAATATTAACCAAGTGGAATATAGTGAAATATATCATGTGTAACAAACTTCACTCTGAGAAAGCCTAACGCATATAACAAATAGTGAGAAATAGACATCCAGTTTATTTTTTGTAGAATAAAGACCATACAATACTTGAGAGAGAACTTGAGAAACCACTTCCTTTTAACAGGAAGAGCCCTTCAAAAGAACCAGATTAAAAACCAGAGGAGCACAAACAACAAACATTACAAACAGACTACAGAAGAGAGAAGATAAAAGGTGCTGACATACAATACTTGGTATATGAAAGCATGGGGAATATGAAGAGCAAATTATTTCCTGACATCTTCCCTAGACTTATATAAAGCTACTAAGGTTGGACAGTGACATGACATTTCCAAACCTGTAGGAGGTGTAGTGTGCCAAGTACCTGACATGTGGTGTGACTTCAGTTCATGGTATGCTTTCTTAATGTGCAACAAATGTTTCTATAATGAATTAAAACAATTTGATTCTAGGTTTTTGTTATATTGATCTTTAGTTGTGGTTCTGATTTTGTTTTGTTTTTTTAAATTCTCCCCAGTGTTTCCTTTGTCTCTGTGTTATGTTGAGTGTGTCTTCTTGTCTCTGAGTTTAAAATGTGAATTTTAGTTGCTTCCTGTTTTATTTTAAAAGTTGTTTTCATCTTGTGGCTTGTTTTGGGTTTTGCTTCCTTTTTGCTTGATTGGAAACACTTGTGTTGATTATGCTCACCTGATTTCTATCTAGATTTCCATCTATCCACTGATAAATGTTTGGCTTTGTTTAAAGTGTTTATTTTTGCCCTCTTGGTTGAGATTTGCTCCTTATGTTGGTCTTTTGACTTGGTCACTGTTTGGATTTTGCTTATTTGTTTGCCTGAGTCTTGCATATGAGTCCCCCCCCAAACTAATAAAACCAAGAGACATAGTTAAAGGTTGCAAGAAAAATATTACCATGATTTTTAAAAAAGCCACCTAAATGTTATCAACTTTTAAAGTAGCTTGGGATGAATAATTTTCTGATATGCACCACTTTGCAGAAAACTGATGAAACATGTTGCATTGGAATTGAGTTTAATAGCAGTGCAGATTCACTGCAGTCATTTGCCTCGAGGTTCCTGCCTCTTATAGAAATATTTTGACTAGAATGTCTAGAAGCCCCTTGGGGGTTCTTTTGCCCTTGTGTGGTGAAACCAGTCTAACAACACTAAATTTTTTATTAGATCGTATATTTGGTGTACGATGTCTAGTGTTTGACTCTATTTGTTTTATAACTAATAAAGAAATTATAATTTCTAGTTTTGTCAAATTTGTTACAAGGCATTGTACTGATTGTTAGTGTGACTGTTTTCACTGCTTTCACAGTCTGTTTACGATCCAGCCCACCAGTTTATATGACTTTCTGGAGTTGATGGGCCAAGGGCTACATGGTTATATTGGACACTGATAAAACGCCCGCCTCCTCATCACATATCCATTATTTTATGCAGAGTCTGTAACTGTCACATAAACTAGCTGCAATTCAGTGAAATAACAATCAAATATTAGCACAGAAAGACACATTGCTGGAGTAGCCAGAGGTTCATAAAGGAGCCAGGTTCTCTGTATGTGCTGATAAAAAAGGTACTCTTTGTAGTAATCAAAATGAAACAGCTAATCAAGTTTTTTTTTAAAGTACCTAGACCAGGGGCTTGTAAAATATTTCATGACTCATTGCCTGTTTAGGAAGGAAGTATCATATGTGAGGTTGGACTCAAAAAATGAACACATCTATCACTAAGAGGTTTTCACACAGGCACTGCAGCACAAAACTTTTCTAGACATGATCTTACAGAGCTGTAAAGAAAACAAATGTGAGAAACCAACTTTGGCAACTGTCAAATAACTACAACCACAACAAAAATGACAGAGACTACACAACAACAAAGTTCTCCAAAACACCAGCACCAACTTCATAAAGAATCAAATCAGTGACACACACCATGTCTCATCCTTATTATTGGAAAGTGTAAAAGATCTTTGGGCACAAGAAGCGCACAAAGGTGATAGCACCCCACCTCCATCCTGAAAGAGACGGTGCTTTTCTCCCACCACTCAGAACTCACAAAGCTGTTTGATACCGTCTTGTTGTTTACCTGCAATCTTTCCTGACATGTTAACCATCTTACTTAGTTTGAGAAGAAATGTTTATAATAAGGGAGAAAAGTTTATAAGGCCGGAGAAACCAGCAGTCAGCTGAGACTGAAGAATGAAACGCGTTTCCCTCACTGAAAACATTAAATCCAAATGAACAGAATGAGCTTCCAGGATTTGTCTTCTAGTGCTCTGTGTATCTCCCTTTGGTCATTCCTTACTCTGCCCTTTGTGTATAAGTAGTCCAGTCTTCCCCTCAGTCTTCGTCACAGCATCAGTTATGATTCCCACGTTTGTTTCTCAGGTGCAGCCCAGCATTTTTCCTTGCCCTTCATATCATTTGGATTTCCGATGTCACCCTCTGATTTTATTAAAAGACTTACTATAGCATTAAAAGCTTGCCTCTAGCCTCCTGTATTTGGGTCCTAACTTTTACATGATGCTCATTTGCATTAAACCTGCAGCCAGCTGCATCAATATCATGTTACTGTTACTGAAAATCAGCCAAACAACCATGCTCCTGGATGTCTGTCATACTTGAAATTAAAGAGTGCCATCTGTAATTATCATAAAGCACTAGTTTTTGAATACAATATCGTTGCTTAGGCACATTTTCAGAATTTTCTTATACTTCCATAATCGTTCTGTTTGTTAGCAAATATTTTTATTAAAAGTTAATGCTTGTTGGTCACAGCTTGGGTATTTGTTACAACTCTTCTTTGTTTTTGCCATCTAGTCGCCTCTCTATCTTTATATTGCATTCAGGTAATACCTGAAACCTGGAAATATGGTAACATCAATGAAAAGTATTGAAAAAGAAATCAGCAATCAGGATATAAATAAGCCAAAATATTATGTAAACTGCATTTTCAAAAAGCCACCCATGTTAAAAAGGAAACAGAAATCTTCAGTTATTTTTTATAAGTCTCTTCTTTGTTATTATCAGTAGAAATCATAGTTAAAACTATAAAATTCCACAAAATGCTTGGACTACTACATGCAAATACTACATAATACTATTATGGAGGATTTTTCCATGTGGTATCCTCAAGTGTGGATGTCTCATTCAACACTCTCTCCTTTTAATTTTGGCTTTTCTGTGAGACGGTGAGAGACTGAGAATTTCAGTCAGGAAGAGGATGGTTGACGGGGAGGAAGTCACAGCCACCCACCTCACCCTCCACCCCACCGGCAAGAGGAGAGAGCAGCGTGTCATAATTTATGACTTAAAAAGCATGAATTTTTCAGCGCACAGTGGCAGGGATGGCACTTCATGTTTACGGCAATCATTTCCTTAGTGAATGATTCATGTGGATGTGGCGCTTATGAATCTTTCAGGGAACAAACAGAAACACTGATGCTCAGAGCTTTAAACTCCTTCGTTGGCTGCCGCCTCAACAGCCAAACTGTGTCTGGGAATCGAAGAAACAGTGACATGAGCGTGCGAAAAAAAGATCCCGTTTCATCTTAAAGTTTTGTATGCTTCTCTTTTTTTCTAAGTATATTTAAAAGATACTCTTTGATATTTGACCACTCTTTGAAGAAAGCTCGTGACCATAGGTGACTGTGTCTCCCTCAGAATGCTGTCGAAGCTCTGCCAGAGGTGGGAGTTGAAGATCTTGCGGACCGGGGCCTCTGCCAGGCGTCCCCAGCGCACCCTCACTATACGTTTAGGGACCCGAGGTATGTCCAGCATCCTCCTCTGCCACCTGATCCAACTCACCACCAGGTGGTGATCAGTTGACAGCTTAGCACCTCTCTTCAGCCAAGTGTCCAGAAGATACAAACATGGTGTTTGTTATGGACAAACTGTGGTTTGCACAGAAATCCAGTAACAGAACACCGCTTGGGTTCAGATCTGGCAGGCCATTCCTCCCACTCACACCCCTGCAGGCCTCACTGTCAGCATTGAAGTCTCCCAGTAGGACAACCCCTCAAGTCCCCAGGTGGAGTAACCCCAATCACCCCACCCAGGCACTACAAGAATGCCGCGTACTCTAAAGTCAGGACCCGTTCCCCAACCCGCCTCTTGCAGGTGGTGGGCCCATGCCCCTTTTTTGGGCTGTGCCCAGCAGGGCCCCATGGACTAAGGCCTGGCCACAAGGCACTCACCCTCGGGCACCTTCAGGCCCGGGTCCCGGTAACCCTATCCTGGGAAGGGTGAACTGTTCCCTAGGTCTGTCACTCACAGGGCTTTCTGAATCGCTCTTTGTCTGGTTCCTAACCCAGGACCAATTTGCCAGGGGACACCCTAGCAGGGGGCAAAAAGGTTCCCGATAACATAGCCCCTGGGATCCCTGGGACACACAAACCCATCCACCATGATAAGGTATCGATTGACAGAAGAAATATTTGTGTAGGTTATAAATTGCATTGCGTACTATTTCATATTCTCTCATATAATTTTGTAGATCCTTCAAATAGCTATACCTCAAAATTAATTCTGTCTTATCTTGTAGAAATTCCAAATCCAGCACAAGTACAAGGGCTCAAAAAGACTAACATTTAGTCCTCTAATGCTATACATCACTGAGTTGCAATAATCCAGGCTATTGTTAGCTGGTGGTTACAAATTTTAAAAAGTTATAAAATGTTGGTGCAATATTTTTCTTTGTTTCTGATACAACTGAAACTTTAAGTTGCACAGCTGAAAAACCCCTTTATGTAAACTCTAACACTATATTGTGCTCATCATATAGCACGGTACTGTAGTGCTATATCAGTAATAGGAATATTAGTAGTCTTTAAGATCTTTTGGATGCCCCTTTAAATATTTGCTACTCTGCAGTTCCTTTAACAGCCAGCAGATGCTTTTCCTTAGCTGAGTGGGAAAAAATGGGGTTAAGTGGCAACCTCAGGGGCTGATAAATCAAGCCGAGAAGAAGAAGTGCTACAAAATTGCAGTTCCTCTGAATTTGACTCTAAAAGCAAATCTCCATAGACCTTTATAGTAAATATAAATACTTTTACAGCCTGGTACAAAAAGCAGTTTTTGTCTCTTTTAATGAGTAATGTATGGAGGGTAATATTTTTTAACTCAGTTATTCTCAGTTAGCATTATTATTGGCATGGCCCCGTGAGGGACAAGTGGTTGCCAATAGGGCTGCAAGCTGTCTGGTAGGCCTCACCTCTGCTAATTGGAAAACTGGAACTCCCAGTAGTGCTTATGGTTTTGGTGCCTTTTGGAGCATTTTTAATGCATTTGTCTGATAGTGTTGCATGAGCTGCAGCTTTCCCAAGGTGAGTGAAATTCTTTATTTTATTAGTCTGTTACTTAGCACTAATCAGCATGTACCCACAGAGACTATAGATACACTTTGCTAACCCTGTTAGCTCTCATTAGCTGATGATTTTGATCTCCACCCACCAATAAACCTAAAAAACAATGCTACCAGATGCTTAACTTGAAGCTTCATATGTTGGTCAGATATACCTTTTGCATAAAGTCTATGATCTTTACCGGCCATTGGAGCCACCTACGACAAGAAAGCAATTAAACTCACTGTGTTTACATGTGTTGCTCCTAGCCAGTGTGTTTGATTGTATCTTCTGCGAAATATTGATCAGATTGTCTGCATGGTGTATCAGTGAATGTGACTAACATGTAACCAGATTATTATTAGCTATATAAAGATGTTGGATGGGCCACTCTCACCCTTGTATTCACTGTCACTTCTCTGCTCAGCGGAGCCATGTCCTCCTTTAAGAATCACATTTATCTGTTGCCTAGAAGCTGCAGTCGCCTGGTGGAAATCTTTCATCTTGCCTGCGTAGTGCCCTTCAGAGGGCCCTACCGGCTGTTTGGATTTTAGCCAAGGTTACTATAGAAACACACTGAGGGAGAATGGCAGGGAAACAGGAAAGGCTGGCTCTGGCTAATGGAGAACACGGGTGCCACAAAAAAATCCCACACATTTTTAAATGTGAACAAAGGGTAAACATGAAAGTTTGTTTTTAATCTTTGTTACTAAAAAGCAGATAGATGCATTGATTAATCATTTCATAGACTGGCTGTTTGTTTAATTGAGTCATTCACCCAAAGCATCAGAAGATCAACTCCACAGACAACACACACTTGTCTTTGTGTGCAAAATACAATATACATGAATTTTACATTATAAAACATGGCTAAAAAATATATTATACCTTTGAATAATTAAAACAAACTTCTAAAAATTTATTAATTTACTTATTTGGAAATCACATTAGTGAGGTGAGTGATCAAGTGACTTCAAGTCACAGCATGCACACTGGATGTGTGTGCTTCAGAAGAGTGTTAGTCACTTTGAGGAGAGTTTGAGGGGAGAGTTTGATATTCATGAAAGATACCTGCACAGATCACAGCTGAAAAATTTAAATCATGTTGACGAGGAGAGTATGGAACCAACCTACAAATCAACAAACAGATGAATGAATTAAACCGCTGATCAAACGTGTTAAATTAAAATGTATGTTTGACTGAAGTCATCCACACTGAATGCACTCAACATGCATATTGAAAAATGTATATAACATGAATTGATGCATGCATGATTGAGAGCAAGAGAGGCAATGAATAAATTGATGAACAAATAAGAGTGTGAATCAATGTTAAATTAAAGTTTAGAAATATTTAATTGATTAGCATTAAAAAGCAAATATTGCTATGAAATTGTGCTATTGATGGATAAATCATACCTTTGCTCAGGAGTGAAATTTTCAATGTCCAAATCATATTTAATCAAACTGTGCTGCTTTATTGAAGCTATAAATAAAATGCCATGATATTTTGAAGGCTCTTCAAAATGCTTATAGTTGCAAGTCTGGGATATTCTGCATAAAATGAAGTTCCCATTTGATCCATCTTTGATACAATAACTTTAGTTATTGTAATCAAGAAAATTTTGTTTTCGTATCATCAATAGTTTCTGAGTTACAGGGCCTTCAAGATAAGAAAAATGATATTGAAACAAAAGAATCATAACAGAAGATGAGCTTGATAACAAAATGCAGACCCTGTTTTGACCAGCAACCTATGCCACATGGTGAAATGTCCCTGTGTCACTGAAAATTTACCAAAGATGACACTGTCATATATGAAATTGTTACTGTTTTGCTGTTGCTATATATCCCATTGTTTTTGCTTCTATTCACGCTCAAAGCTGGTTGTACACAACAAAACAAGATTTTGGATTTAGATTGTGATACCTGGCGTGGATGTGAAGTTGCGTTTTTTTAACAGAGGCTAAATGTGTTTTTCAGCCATAGAAAATTCACATGGATACATAAACTATTACTGAATTTAAATAATTGCCATCTGCTAATCTTACATACTGCTGCCATCAAATTCAAAATGAACTAATGTTTTTCATAAAATGGTAAATTTTTGCAGTTTAAACATTTGATATGTTTCCTCTATTCTAGTGTGAATAAAATGCAAATTTATGAAATGTGGAGATCGTTACATTCAGTTTTTTTACATACTGTTTTTACAGTATCCCAATTTGGCAACATTTTTAATTTTATTTCAATATAGTTCAATTTCAGTTTTATTTATATAGCACCAAATCACAGCAGTCACCTCAAGATGCTTTGTGATGTAAGGTAAAGACCCTAAAAATAATGGATGAAAACACCAAAACAATAAGACAACCCCCTATGTGTAAGCACTCTGAAAAAGTGGGAAGTAAAAACTCCTTTTAAACAGGAAGAAGCCTCTAGCAGAACCAGGCTCAGGGAGGGACAGCCATCTGTCACAACTGTTTGGGAGTGAGGGGAGAGAGACAGGACAAAATACATGCTGTGGAAGAGAGCCAGAGTTTACGGTTTTGTACATTTTCAATGTATAGTATAAATTTAAATCAAATGCCAGATTGAAAATCGTTTAATGATTATATGTCTTAAACCTTTGAGTTTTCAACTAAATTTAACCTCATTAATATCTTTTAGACATCCACTTGCTCAATAGGATGAACATGCAAATATGACGGAAATGTATTTCTTTGTAAAAGTCTAACAAGGGGGATTTTTTACTTGTTGTAAATTTGTCTTTATCCCCGTAGAAGCTGCAGAAAGATGTATTCTTCATCATTCACACAAAGATTGTGTACAGTTGCACTATGGGTGTTACTTTGTAGCAGCCTGGTGTCTTTTGCATGTACCTTAATGAAGACAAACAACACAGAGGATTGCCATGGGGCAATGGCACTACACCTCTGCATAATATAAAAAAGCTGTAGGGATTAGACATCACATATTTATATTTGCTCCACAAAATTTGGGTGAGTTTGTGGGGAAAAAAATCACGTACACACTGCTGGCTGATTGCTGATTTTGCACCAGTGAGGTTTAAACTTTTAGTGCAAACTTTTTCACTTTGACCAAAATACCAAATTCTTTTATGAAATTAGTTTTCTTTTCTTTTTTCTTTCTTGTAAGAGCTGCTAAAATCAATTTACATGGCCTGAGAGCTCTAGACAGTAAGAAGAATACTGGGAGATGGACATGGACAATATGCTTAACAGGAATAAATAGAGACTAATAGCAGAATATAGCAATATGCATTAATAATCTTATTTTAGTTGCAATATAAAGGCATTAGGCATAGAAAGAAATGCATTATGTATAGCAGGATAATCTCTCCAAAGGCTTCTATATTTTCATTTAAACGCTTTCTCTTTTATATTTAACCTAATTCCTCATAACACTTAAGCTCCCTCGGTACATTTCATCCCCTGAGGGTTCTTGTTCGTTTGACTCTGAATTGCTTCCTGTCTTATTCAAATACACATACTTTATTATTATTATTAAACATATCTAATAGATGTTCCATTTAGCACACACACACACAGTTTTTGCTCACTTTTAATGTTTTGGTCCCCACTGGGAATCGAATTCTCACCCAGGCTTCGTTAGTGCCTTGCTCATCCGATTAGGGACAGCAGATCAGTAAACAGCTTCACTCAGGGGATGATAAAGAAATAGAAGTTTTGGATTTGAACTGATAAATCAAACCAATACATGATCATTATGTAAATCTTAACCTCAAAGGGCAGTTTCACTTAGCATTGTAGGTGTGTGTGCGTGTGCGCTTGTTTGTAGCATAAGCAGTTTTTCCTCAGAGCCATGTTTCTATCATTTTAGAGGATGCAACACTGGCTTACATGAATCTCCTGGAGAATTACTCTAATCTTAACCGTAAGGTCTAACCCTAAGCCTAATGTTACTTTTTAACCATTTACATTATGAGATCCTACTATTTGTCCCCATAAGGAGGAGATGTTCCCATGCAAATGCATGATGCAAATACAGTTAGGTCCCCATAACATGTGGAATATCAGAACCACACACACACACACACACACACACACACACACACAAAAGAGTGAGCGAGAGAGGGAGAATATGTTGTATCTGCCAGCTGAGACCAAAACAATTAAAAAAACCCAACAAATAATAAAACACTTCCCTCATCCCTTCAGGACAATCCCTTTCACTCTTCCCTTTTTCTCTCTCTGTCCCCACTCTCCACCTTTCTCTGTCTTTCTTTTCCCCTTACAAATTATTACCCAATGTTTGAACTGAGTTCCCATCAGTCTTACAGAGGATTTTCACCATATGCAGTGTTTGCTTCATTATCTCATCGAATTTTCTTTGAAGTAGCAGAGAATATAATTTTTGATGAATCAGCCACTTTGGATGAGGAACTGTATGGTGAAAGGTTGGAAATTGGTCTATTCAATTCAATTCAATTCAATTTTATTTATATAGTGCCAAATCACAACAATAGTCGCCTCGAGGCGCCTCGAGGTCTATAGTTTGCTAAAACACTTTGATCAAGTAAAAGCTTTTTAAAACTTTAACTGGGCGTTTTAAGGCTTTTTAAGTAAGTTTAAATATGACCACCTCAAAAGTACCCTATTACTACAGATGTTCTAATAGACATGTTGATGGTTTGGATGAAATTTGCGCAGAGAGATCAACGGGAGAAAAGCAGTTAAGGATACATCTGTGAGGAGTCTGTGGTTAGTGATGATTATATTTTTATTTGTAAAGAAGTTCTTGAAGTCAATACTACGGAGAGCTAAAGGAATACAAGGCTCAACAGAGCTGTGACTCTTGCCTGGCTATGGTGCTGAAAAGAAATCTGTGACCATATTCCTCCATCAGTGGCAAAGAGTAAGATGTCCCATCATTAAGAAGGCTTTTTTCCCCCTTTTTTACAAACTTACTACAGTTCATGAGGTTTCCAGATTTGTTTATTCACCTTTTTTTTTTTTTTTTTTTTTATTTCTCTCAACA
>VVHJ01065609.1:0-21676 GCA_015107715.1 Tylochromis polylepis
GACCGTTCTCACTCCCGAGGCGTAACATAGCGACGTTTTGTCACGTCCCAAGGCGTCAAATATTACGCGAAAGGTAACCGTCCGCGTCCCTATGATACGCTCCGGATTGTGGATGGAATCCATGAGAATGACGCTCCCAGCGGTAACACACAATCCAGCCGTGTATTCCAGCCCTAACCCTAACCTTACCCCTAACCCTAACCACAACCTTAATCCTAATGTTAACCACAACCTTAATCGTGTCAGATAGTGTTTTCCAAAGCGATTCATGATGAGAAAGTAAAGAAAAATTTAAAAATGTACATATGTAGATTGATTCCAAACAGTTCTCATGTTTTCGAACGCGTAACATAGAGACGTGTTGGGTGGCCGAAAGCGTAACATACTGACGATTTGTCAAAAGCGTCGGTATGTTACGTTTTGGGATGAGAACGTGTTGAAATAAATATAATTTTGATTTAAAAAAGGAATGTGCCTTTGATGTAAAAGGAAATACTGTGTCTAACTATCCAATTTACACACCAGCACACATCACACACTTTCTAAAACCTTACTCTGTTGTAGCACCCCATTTCAAAATGACATTATTCTACTGTATGATTATCTAATGGCTACTCTAAAAATGGCCTTAGCTTCACTGAACTAAGTACCACTTTACGCTGTAGTTAAGTTCACTTCTTTAATTTAGCTTGAACACTTAAAGGTTTGTAAAATATGATAAAAATTAATTTTAGAGAGAACATTACTTCTTCTTAAGAGAAAGTAGAAATTTAAATGAACTGTTGTCATTGTCTGATCAGGAACAAAAATTGCAGTTGCAATTGTTGGAATAAAATTACCATAGTGTCAGGCAGGTTTATTCTTGTCCTTGTCGCCTGTCTGAATACAAATATGCATTTTTGTATTTTCTCTTGAGAAAATTGTGTATTTACATTTATACCCTCAACTTCACTAAGGGTTCATTTTAAAAAGCCAGCTAAAAGCAATGGCCTGCAGTTGACCAGTCTTCTGACCCACTGTTTGACCAGTGCCTTTTCAGATGAATGTCTTTTTACCGTCTCATAAAACCCACGTCAGATGCTGATTTGTAATCGTTGTTTACATCATGAAGCCGGTGCAGTCCACAGTTGTTCTGCCAAGTGATATTTTACAAATTCTAACCCTTTCTGACCTTTGTTGTTATGAAATGATATTGTATGATGTTTCTACACTGTTTGAACTCTGTTCTGTTCTGCTGCGGGAACAAGTTGTTATTTAGCTGTGTTTCCGCTCTCCCCCTGAATGTAAGGCTCAGGATTTGCTGAGCCTACCTGATGGTTCTGATAGTACCCATAATACCTTCACACAGAACTTCCCCTCCCTGCTATCTCTCTGGCTGTGAGCTGATATCACCACAACAATTAATTTCTCTGGCTTAGTGACGATGAAAGCTCATATTAAAAAAATGTATTTCTGGGTTTTTTAAAGTTAATTTAGCATCTCATTATTGTGATGAGCACATCCTTACATAAAGAGAAAGCCTTTGGCTGTGCTGCTGCAGGCATGGATTGAGCAGAACGGCTAAGATCAAGGGAAAATTGGCTAAATTGTTTGTGAGGGATTGATGGTATATCAATCCCTATTTATGATATGCTGATTGATTTAAGTATATCATAAATTAATTTCTTTGAAAAATGAGACTGGAAAAGGACAAGAGGAGTGGTAAATGGTCAGAGAGATGATGGGAGAGAAGTAATGATGTGTTCTTGAGGTTTTCTTATAGTTATACATGGCGATTATGTTACTGTTGCAAGCATTTCCTGCTGTCTGTAATCAGACTAAAGCACATTGTAGTTTGTTAATACTAATGCAGCACCATTCACCTCCTACTAAGGACACTGATGTTTTTTAATTCACTGGTTCATTGGTTGGCTCTTGTATCCTTACAGAACTTAAAAATAATAGTTGGCATATTGATGATTAGTCTGCCAACTGTAAATAGCCAGTAAAGGTTTATGGTAATTAAATTTTTTAAAGCCAGAGCAGTCCCTGTCAAAACCTATTAAAACAGTGGCTACACAACACAAGACTACAGACTCTGAACCATTAGATTTCTCCTTTTTTGTCCTACTGACAAAAATAAACATATTACATAAATATACAATTTCAGTTTCGGCCTGTTGTCTCTTTTGCACTTTTGCAAGCATGCTTTCAGTTCTCTTTCGCTCTCTGTTTGTCAGCAAGATTAAACTTGGTGGCAAGGTTGAGCTGAGGCAAAAGAAGTCCAGATCCTAAAGAGAAGGACTTTTTAATTTTTGGTTTAGTTCTGGGCCATGAAATAGGACATTGGCCTTGGAGGATGATGATAATGCTAAACTGCCACCATGCATCTTACAGTGATGTGATTCTTTTCTCTTTTCTATATTTATCTTACTTACATGGGTGAGGAAGGTTAGGATAGCTTCTTTCCATTAATAAATAAAATAATCATTTAAAAACTGTATTTTGTATTTACTTGGGTTATCTTTGGGCTATCTTTTTCTAATATTAGAATTTGTTTGATGATCTGAAACATGTAAGTGTGACAAAGATTTAGAAAAAGAATAAAAATTAGGAAGGCTGAAACACTGTTTATAGCACTAGCAACCCTTTTCCTTCCTGTGAGTTATATGGGCTCAAATCACCGATAATAGATTATTGTTTTAAAACAACACGTTTATACCACTAGAATCTAAATGTCTGCATGATATTGGATTGTTCAGCTGTAAAAGCATAAAAAAGTAAACAACAAAAATTAAACAAATTAAGAAACTTTAGCATCAGACTGAAGACGCGACATGTTTTACATGTAGTTACATACAGAAAACGTTTACAGATTAATCACCTTTGCTTTCATGCTTCCTTTCTGTAACCACTAAGATAATTAATTCTCACAGTTTACAACTTTAAATTTTTAAAAGACATCATGTTAGAAGCTCAAACTCTTACTGGGGAATGTAGTGCAAATCTGTAGACAGTATCAGTGACATGTATAAAATTTACATTATGTTAACACTGCTTTAGCCTTGGAGCCAGTTTAAATCTTAACAAGCAAAAGGTCGCTGGTTTGGATTCAGCTGAAGACACATAAAGCTCAGAAACCTTCATCGCTACCTGCTGTGGCGACCCCTAACAAGAAGTTTTATAAATTCCTTTAATAAAACTTTATAAAGTCAATCCCTGGATCATCCTGCCTGAACTCTACTAAGAACTCTTTATACATACAAGTACCCTCAGACTACAAACCCAGTCTTCCATGCTCTCTTTGTCTAACTCTCTTCCTCACACACACACACACACACACACACACACACACACACACATATGTTCACACAAACAAGCGCGCACACACACACACACACATTCGCAGCAGAGGGTAGAATGGGAGTGAGTTGGATTAGTTTGTACACCAGTGAAAATTGGCCAAACAGTCCCAATTATGGGATAACTTGAGCTAACCTAATATACCACTGCAATTACCTGGCATCAGCTTTCTCACATACACACAAACACACACAGGCACAGACAGAGAAACACAGGCACTCAGGAACGCACACCTGCCGTGACAACAGAAGGTGCTGATCTAATATGGTTGGTCACTTAGAAAGGGAGGAAGAGCGATTGGTCCCTCTCTGTCTTTGAATCCTTTTGTCCTGTTCTTGCTGCTATTTGTCTCCTGTCATTTCCTTGATCTTAACATTGCAGTCCTCAGTTTCTCCCAGCTGTTGTCTCTTTGCTTTCTTATCCTTACTCTTTCTTACCATCTTATTTTCCTCAGGCTCACAAGTTTCTACTTTCTAATATGAAAAAAGGGATGAATGACAAATATTCTTTTCATTTAGCCAAGTAGGTTTATTACATAATCTGTAATCTCTGCTTCTCATTTGTATGCCCTACACTGTTGATCAGTCATGTTTGGACATGTTTTGATTGTATGTGCAGAACTAAACCATTAGTTATTAGCTGATAATTTAGCTTCTAATTGGCTTTTTGATGTAATTTTAAGTATTTGAATTTGTAAGGATTGACACAAAAACTAACTTCTTTAACCAGATATCATTTATCCACTATCTGGATATTCGTTTCACATGGGAACGCCCCCAAATTGCCCCCTAATGCTAAGTCAAAAGACAAGCCGGTTGGTTTCCAAGTTGCATGATCTATCACTCCTTTCAGTGAACTATAAAAAAAATACAAATCAGTGATTATAACCCCAATGTAATTAATAAGAAAAACTAGTATCACGGGTCACTTAGCTGCTTCCTGAAGGGATCCCACATTATCCATCTGTCTCATTAACTCTGAGTGCTAATTTTTGTTTGCCAGTAAAGATATGTGACATTCATTTTTGTTACATTCAAGGAAAATATTGGCAAGTACTTGATTTGGGAGCACACTGAAGCACTCTCTGACTGATACTATTCCTCCCCTGCATCCTTCTTACCTTCTTCTTCTCTGCTTACTTTGCTGTTTTGTTCTACCTCTGTTTACATGTGTACACCTACGTGCACCTGTGTGTGTTTATCTCTGTGCACGCGCTTGTGTGTCTCTTTAGTTGTAGTTGCTGTGCTCTAATTGCATAGCACTGTGTGGGACAGGTGGTGGAAGTGCTAGTGACAGTCTATTAAGGCAGGATATCCCTATTGCCATTAGCAGCAGATTGCCCTGTGAGTCTGTGGTCTCCGCATTCACTCAGAGCTCACATGAGCTCACAGATACTACACTACAAATTTACAATAGAATGGTCACTCTTATTACTGTACTAAGAAGCAATTTTTTTTTTGTTGATCTTGGCCTATTAAGAGATTGTTTAGTGATTTATTTTATTTTTGTAGCAGCGAGTAGTAGTAAGACTTTTTATTGGAATCTACACATTCATTAAAATTACTGCATTTCCTGCACATTGCATTGCTTGAACAGCTTTCAGTCAGATCCTCTCCCATACTGAAATGCTAAAGGAAATGAGTAGGGGAGTAAAGGCTCAAGATGGAAGCAATACTCTGGTGCCGCTGTAGTTCACTTTGTCAAGCAGGCAACCCATATGCCGAAAGGCTACAGGGGTCTGTTTCAATTCTGCCCTGGGTCTGCCCCTCGTTTCCGCCCTACTTTTTTGTTTGCTCTCTGCTGTCTGTCTTCTCGAATAAAGGCAAAGATCCAGAAACAATAGGAGTTATATTCTAAAGAGAGATTTCTCTGGAAACAAGTTAATGTTCAAGTAGTAAAATGTTTTGGGGGTTTTTCTGTCAGTCAAACTGATTCAATTTCACTATATAAATTATATTCTTTTGCTGCAGTATCTCTGTGCTCCCACCATATTTTAAGAATTGCTGTATTACATAATACAATAGTCTACAGACTTCTGTGCAAACAGTCAGACTTGCTATGTTATTGTAGATGAGTTCATACCATGGCCGTTGGCCGTCATCCGTTTCCATTAACAGTTGTGCTCAAGGTCAAGTTCACATTTGTCAATTTGGGGTCAGTAACCAGTAAACTGTGATAGATCTTGAACTGGATGTGCTACTATGTCAATGATATTCTGGTTATTTTCTATAATGCAAGTTATGAATAATTTGTGTTTTGTAGTTTCATTTACAACACAATAATGTGTGCCTGTCTATAAGCATGCTTTTTTTTTTCATTTCTTTCTTTATTTTTTTATTAAGTTGCTTGCTTGATGTATTTGTAATAGGACTGTATATTAAAGTTACCAGCAAAGATCTTCCTCTGTTATCAAAAGACTAAGAATCTTAGAAACGGGACCCTTATTTGGTTGAAGTTGAATTAAAATACTACAATGTTGTTTCATATTTCAGCAACTTTTCAGTTTTTATTTCTCTGTGTTTTTTCTGGCTGTGTTTGTCTGTATGTTTCTGTACCTGTGTGCATGTGTGTGTGTATGTTTCTGTACCTTTGTGTGTGTGTTTTTAGGTGGTGGCAGTGACAGTCCAGGGTGTCCCAGAGGACGTGCGACCTCCCATGGTAACAGCTGTAAGCCCCTCCTCCCTCCACGTGAACTGGTCTGAACCTACTCATCAAAATGGAAAAATACAGCGGTACCACCTGAACCAGACCGGTGTTGGAACTATAGTCACGCACATCGATGGAGCCAGAAATTGCACAGTGACTGGTAGGACATGGCGTATCCTTCTCCTCACTTTTCCTTACCTGTTCACTCTCTTCCTGTTTTTTTTCTTGTTACAGTCTTCATTGTACTTTCCTTTTTCCTCGCCTTTCTCCTACAATCCCCTGCTCTCCATTGTCACGCTTCTTGTCCCTCCTTCTCCTCCTCCGTGTGTCATTTTGTGTACCGGTTTGTAGAAGCTGTGTAATAACTGAATTTACACCTGATTCCCACCACATGCTCTCTGGCCTAATGCCTTACACAAAAAGAAACATACTGGCATGCATACACATAAAAGAAAGAAAAACACAAGATACATAGAAGCACAATCAAACACAACATGGTTAGAAAGATCACAACACAAGATAAGGAGATATTTAAGATAAGATAAGTACTTTCACACTTGAGAGAACAAGTGAATCCACAAACAATCAGATAAATCTACTAAAAGGCTGACTCAGTTAAAAAATCTCAGAACGCTCAAAAGTCAAGAACAGACATGTTGAGTTGCCTTCATACTATAGATCTGCACATGAACATGATGGTGTCAGGGCTGGGCGATGTGTGAATCTTGTTTTATCTACCCCAAGGAGGAGCAGTGTTGTTGGCCCTCTGCCATGAGTTACAACACACACACACACACGCAAAAACAAACATCTGTACAAAACACTGTAAGGAAAAAATTTGCTGTCTCTTATTAAACAGATTATATTAGCGCCAAAGGAAAATACAAATCGAATATCATCACTGTGGGCGTAGTAAAGTGTATTTTGGGACTGAAATAGCGCTATCTGAAAATGTTGAGTCTTTCAAAGCTGATTGCATTACCCCCTTTTAAATTTTTATGTATAGGAGTCAAGTGATGACATCTTTTGAAGCTGAATTTCTGTGGCATTTTCTCTTCACAGTTCTCTACAGTGCTCTGTGTTGGATTCAGACCAGGCATCAGCTTTGCCAGTAGCCAATAGACTATTCCCATGGTGCCTGTGGTTGGCTTGTATGGTCAGGAGTTGTGTGCATGTGTGTTTGTATGTGTAGGCACGAAGCAAAGCAAACAATGCCAAATAGAGATGGTAATGTGCTGTAATACTGTACCAGCCCCGTGTGCCAGTGTAAGCAACCAGCATGTGTGTGTGAAATTCCCCTGTCCCCCAGTGAGACACTGGAAAACTTTCAGCCAAAATCACTACTGGGGCAGTCTTTTTCTCTCCCTCTCTCCCCCTTTATTCCTCTCTCTCTTTCTATCTCTGAACTTTGCAGCTCTCCTTTTGGAGCACATGCATGTTTTAGGAAGTCAGTGCAATGTACTGGAGTAGTTCTTTTTTTACCGCAGTTAGAAGATAAGATTAAAGATCTAAGAACTTTATTATTCACAAAAATATCCTTAGACACGACCACGAGTTGCTCAATAAATAGAAAATAGAGAATTATATGTAACCATAAACCATAAATGTTTTTTTATGTAACCATAAAAAAAAACTGCCTGAATTTTTGAATAGATTTAACAAGGCGCCAGAACTATTCCTCAGAGATTTTGGTGATTTGAGTTTTGTGACATGGCGCATGCTGGAAACAGCCATCAGAACACTGTATACTGTGGTCAGAAAGGATGAATGTGGATGGAAATTGTTAGCAACAATTCTTAGGTATGTTATGTCGCTTAAACAGTGCTCAGTTGGTATTAAAGGGCCCAAAAATATCCTCTACACTATTACACCATCAGCAGCAGCCTGAACGGTTGATACCAGGCAGGCTTGATTTGTGCTTTCATGTTTTCAAAAGACCCCACCAGACAACATCATCTTCTGTTGTCCAATTTTGAGTCCGTGTGAATTATAGTTTCCTGTTCTTAGCTGACGGGAGTGGTGCCTGGTGCGATCTTCTGCTGCTGCAGCCCATCTGCTTCAAAATTCAACATGTGTGTTCAAAGATGCTCTTCTGCATACCTTGGTTGTGACAAGTGGTTGAGTTAGTGTTACCTTCCTGTCGGCTCTGTCTGACTATTCTCCTCCGACCTCTGGCATCAACAAGACATTTTCACCCAGAGAACTGCCGCTGACTGGATGTTTTCTCTTTTAGAGATGGTTGTGTGGGAAAATACTAGAAATACTCAGATGAGCTAAAGTTAAATAATAAATTTGTAAAAATAAAATAAAATAATAAATAAAAAATAAAGTTGCCTGTTATATTGAGAAGGGATATAACAGGGATGGTGAGACACATGATGTCCAGTGTTTCAGGCATCACTGACTCTTACAGGAGGGGGAGGAGCTGAACAAAGTGTTGGCCGCTGGTAGAAACAAACTCATTCTGTATTGCACTTTCATAGTCTTAATCTGGCTGAGAGGGCTCTGATATTACTCCACAGTTTGGTGTCCAGGGAATGAGAGGTATTGTCCATAATACTGAATAGTTTCCTCAGCATCCTTCTCTCTGACATCTCCACCAAAAAATCTGAGCAGAATCTAAACCTGTATGCTTTTTCAGGCTACAAATAGTATTTGTTCGTATTTCATTTGGTATTATTATTATTATTTTAGTATTGTGTAAAACTGTGTTTGTTTTATTTTGTCTTTTTTGTCCTTCATGGACTAATCCTCAGACAGTTATAAACAGACAGGCTTAAAATGTTTTACTTCGTAACTAAGCACAAACTAAGATAGAAAAAGTGAAACAGCGAGTTAAAGGAAGACTGAAGTCAAGATGTTCAACAGAAAAAAAATTAACATTAAGGAAAGAAAGAAGAGAGAAAAGAGGGTTAGCGAAGGACCCTCAGAGTGACATGTTTTAAAAGGGAGTGAAGGAGAAACAGAGGAAGGAGTGGGACAGATAAAAAGATGGATGGGCGAATCTAAGTGTTTTCAGTGAAATATGAACAGAAATAATTGCTGTGCTATTCCCTCATCCTTAATGTTTAATACGCCATTATTCATCTTCTCTGCATCTCACCACTGTCAGACAGACACTTCAGGAGCTTTCTCACACACACGCTCACTGAAACCACAGAAACTGGAGAGCTTTTTTTTTTTTAGCTACAACAATTACGATTATAAATTGTCTTTTTTTTTCTTTTTCTTTTTTTCTGCAGCATTGTAACTGGATCTGATGAATTCCTCAGACCAAAGATGCTCTCTCGTTGATTATTTTGGTATTGAGAGGTGTACATTTATCAATGAAAGCTCATATGAAAGGATGAACTTTCATATGAGCCTTTTTAAAAAGCAGTCAAGTTCAAATTCATTCCAGCTGCTAGTGCCTGTTGCTTTTGGATTAAGATATAAAAATTCTGAGATGTGTATGTTGCCCAAAACATCACCCTTTTGGCTTAAAATACATACATATAGATCAGACATTTTAAGATTTTTTTGTTTGCTCGCAGAAAAATCTTCGCCATGAGGAAGTGGGGCACTGAATAACTTCTCTGCAGAAAAAACAGTGTTGTGAGTCTCGTAAGCCTCTATGATGACAGAATCTAAAATTATAGAAAAAAAAACAACTTCCACTATTTCTTGTTTATCCTTTTTTGCCGTAGGAAAAGCAACAAATAGACTCATATTAATAGCATCTCGAGCTGTTTTAAAAAGTGACACTTTATAGAGAGAATTAAGTACTACTGTACAAAGACACCCCATGTGAATCAATATTAAGTATTGCTATCATTAGCTCACAATGAATTATTGCCTGCAATTATATAGATTATGACATTAATCATGTGTTTAATTGGTCTTTTGTAGGCTCGTTATTAATTCAGAACTGCAGGGAATAGAGTATGTTCTTTTATTTATTAATGCATTTTCCTCACAGTCCACCCTGTGACTGGTATGCGCTATAGGTACAAGTACATAGACATCGAAGGACTTTGTTGAAATACTGCATACGTCTTGTCTCAGAAGTCTCATTGTTATAGTATACAGAAAGTCTTCCATCAAGCCATTTAGCAGCAACACGCTATAACCTTCTCAAGACCTTAAGAATAATTATATGAGGGAAACTGTGGAAAGATTCTTTTAGATACTCTTGATTTATTCAGATGCTGAGTGGCTCGATGCTGCTTGTCTGTTTTTCTTTTGTTGGTGTTTACTTAATAAAAGAAAGGAACAGTTAAGTAAAGTCAGCGTACTGACTCGGATCAAGAGACATAGTTTGAAACCAATAATCAAAAGATAATCAAGCAAACTGAACGTATGTTTCAACATTCACTCTAAGCTATGTTAATTAATGCCAATAAAACTCCATGATGGATAGATAGAGTGTGTGTGTGTGAGAGAGAGAGTGAGAACCTGATCTCACTGTTCCATCCCAGACGGTCTCTGCATTAGGGAGCCACAGACAGGAAGTCAAATTCTTAATTATTTAGGAGAGGTGTTATCAAAGCTCTCTTCTCTCCCTCTTCTCTTTTGCGCTCTCTTTTCTTTCATTCTCTGCATCACCTCTTTTTTCTTTCCCATGCTAATTTGTTTTTCTTTCCAGTCTCAAGTTTTGTTGTACCACCACGCTCCCTTTTTTCCTCTTTAAATTCCTTCTCAGCTGTCCTTGCATTTCTTTCTTCTGCGATTTTCCTGTTTGGTGTTTCCACTTTCTCTGCATCTACTCTTTCACTTTTCAATCCCCCCACCCCTGCTCTCTCGGTCTCTCTCTTTCTCTCTGTATCAGGTGACAGGCATGGTATTGCGGCCTGCGCCCATCATCCTATCATATTCTCTAATGCAAACAGAGAATGGCAACCTGTCAATAAAATGCCGTTTTCAATCAGTTATTTTTACTGCAACACACACACCCAACAGTAGTCTCACATTTGTGTCACTTGTTTGCTCTCTTTCACACGTCCAGTCTCTCTCCTTGACATTTTGCTTGAACACCAACTCTGTATCTTACTTCCAGCGTCTCTTGGTCTGCATTTCCCTCTCTGTCAAACACGAACACCCACAGACCTCCAGTGTGTCCAACTCTTAAGATGACAGTAACAACTCTTTGTTAGTGAGTCGCTGGCTTCTTGCATCCAAACCCCCTCCACCTGTTTTTCACTTCCTAGTGATCACTGCTATAATGATTGAAGCATCCTCTGTCTTTCCATAATCAAGCACTCAAGCGCATGCATGGCTACACACACATGCATATAAGTATGCGCACACACCAGTATGCGCAGACATGGGATTGTTTCTCCAGCAGATCAACACTGCCCTCTTCAGGACTAGAGTTATAGCTAATTTGAAACCTACCAAGAAACATCAAAGGGGTTCTTCTTTAGGTTTGAATGCATGTGCACATGCAAATCTATGAGATGACAAGTGCATCTGCACTTATTTTTGCCTTATATGGAAAATGGAAGAAGGAACAAGAGAGTCAAGTGATGCTGGACTTTGTAATTGTTTCTGTTTAAGGGTGAAATTGATTCATTAGTTTTCCCAAGCATGTTCTCCGATCAGTCCACACTCCTTCGTGGCACGATTATAGGCTGTAATTAATAGGCAAAACTTCAGAATTTTGATTAACTTGTGAGATGCTTTGTTACCTCTGAAGCCAGCACCACGCCAACATAAAGTTCTCTCCTCATGGTCTGCCGTAAATCGTTACAATTTTTAGCTCGTGTAGGCAGACCGCATCTGTTTGTGTGTGAAAAAATGCAGCAAAAGGTTACCGTTTTATTCAGTGTTGCGACAAATGACATCATTGGCACCGTAGATATCATTTACTATGGTAGAGTGCACACATACAGATACACACGCTTAGTTGCACAGTTAAATAGTGTAACAGAACCTTACGATTCAGCCCTGGTTCTTTTGTATGGCTGGCAGATTTCCTTTATTTAACCCAAACACAGGGCAACATTGCGAGAACATTGGCACACAGACACGCAGACACATTGATTAGAGCTTGGGTTAAGCGTGGCAGGCTGCAAGGCATGTTAAGCAGGGTAAGTAGTAGAAAGAGACGTGAGGAAGACGTGGTGAAGGCTTCCACCGTGTGTGTGTGTGTGTGTGTGTTTGTGTGTGCGTGTGCTGGTGCACATTTTCTTTCCTATGTAGTCAACACTGGGTGGGTATCATACTGTAATGCATACAGCAGCTGGGATACACAGTAGGGTTTCTCTTTCTTTCTCTCGCCCTCCAAATATACACAGTTGGAGACAGATTTTGATTATTAACAAAATCACATCAAAAAGATGTTTATTTAAACTTTAGTTTTACTAAATTACCGATGTAATCTTTGTGTAGTTTAATTGTAATATCTGCATCATTAATTTATAGAGTTCTATTTGAACTTTCGTATTAATCATACACATATTGATCCAATTGTTACTAGAAATTTTAAATCTTTCCATGAAAAAAGTTATGATTTGGTTATTTCTGAGTCTAAATGTATTTGTAATATTTTAGTAAAAGGGATTACTAAATAAATTTTATAGATCTTTATTACTATAAAAACACTTTTAATGATAAATGATATTGTAAAATATTTTCTTCCTCACCTAAAATAACGTGCAAATAAAGAATTCAGCACACTACATTATGCAGTCATCCTTTTGAAATAAAGTCATTTTAGTTCTTTCATTTTCCTTTGAATTTGATTTGCAAGCTGTTGTATGCTGTCAGCTAAGTGAATGACCATAAAACATCCAGTCCAACCCCCAATGTCAACACTTAGGATTTGCATTCATCCTCATACTCACACATTTCAGCAGTCCGGCAGGAAATGTATCTGAAGGAAAAACAGGTTTCCAAAGAGTAGAAAAAATAACTTTGTTTAGGTATGTGCAGGATTTTTACTTTTGCTTCTACTTTTTAAATCATATTATAAAAGCTGATTTCCTGTGGTTGCAGCTAAAGGACCACTCAGTCGCGATGTGATTTCTTTTAGACTGCATAGCAGGTGCCTATAAATAAATCATGTCTGGACACAGTAGCCTAAACGCATACAGAGGTATCATAATTATCATAGATCAAAAGCTGATGACATTACAGCGTTGGACCGGTCCTATCCCGTGTCAGTTCCGCGGCTGCCCATCTTTACGTTGTTTCATTATTGAGTTATGGCATGCATAATTTAACACCGACAGATATGGATCCATCCATTGAGAGAGTGTGGAAAGAACAGAGAGGGAGAAAGAGAGAAAACAGTCAGGAAGAAAATGAGTCATATCATCTGAGCAAGCATTCCTTTTTTCTTTCCCTGTTCCTTTCTCCCTGTTTTCCAGTTTACTCTTTCCCTTCTTATCCACTTTATCCCTCTCAGTTTATATTTCTTTGTGCATTTCTTTTTCTTTTCTTTTTTTTTATTTTTTGCAAATGTGTGCAGTTTATAAAAATGGAAACATTTTAAAAATGTGGACATGGGTTTACTAAGGTATTGATTTTAGCACATACTCACACATATCTGTGTGTTACAGGTTTGCAGCCATACACAGAGTATAGTTTTGTGCTTGTGGCCTGTACATCTGTGGGATGTGGAGCCAGCTTACCATCCACAGGACGCACCCTGCAAGCCAAGCCTGCTGGTATACGCACACACCTGTGCACGCACACACACACACACACACAAATCCTCCAGTATTTCAAATGTATTTTTCAAATGTACATCTAATTTATAACCCAATGGTTGGATATTTTTTTAATATACATTTTTGTTGTTGTTTGATGCAGAACAATATCACAGCTTGTTATAATTTTAATAAATACTGAAATTAAATATCTCTGACATTTAGTGTTTTTGATTTTACAATGTACCTTGTCTCTTTCTGATTTCTTCTTTACATCTATGCTCTTCTTTCTGCTCTCCTTTAGTCGTCCCCTGTGCTTCCTCACTGTGCAGTATTTTGTAAACCCTTAACCTTTTGGCTTTTTCATTGTATCAAGTGTGGACGCTTTATATCGTTGCTGTTTATTGTTGTTGTTTATTTGATTTTTAAATGAAAAACTTCAATTAATATTATTTTTTCCTGTTTTCATCCATATCTCATTTATCTTTTTTTCACTTCTCTTCAGGTTTTCTTCTTGAAATCCATTGCACATGTGTCTTCTCTTAAATTTCCTGCTATTTCTTTCCTATTTAAATATGATTTATTTATTTTTTTGTCTTTTCTGCACCTTTAAGCTATCGTATCTTGTACCTTTGTCCAGTCTCTTTATTTCTTTTATTTGGACCTACTATTTCTTGTTTGGGTTTTTTTGGACTCACATTTCCTTGCACTTATGCTTCTGTCTCATTCTTACATAATCTTACATCATCTTAAATATATGAATCTTGGTAGCTGGACTGAATATATGTACAAAATATTTAATTAAAAAGATAAATAACTAGATTTTGAACCATCAATGTTGCTTTTAATTTTAAGTCATGAAATTATAATACTTAAATTTTCATTGCCATCCTGTATTAATGTCCTCTGTCATTTCTTCTCATGGTTTGGTTTTTCTTTTTTCCCAATATTAATAATTTGATCATATATATTGCGCACAGCATTTCAGTGATTTACTTGTTAACCAAAAAGTGCCCTTAGTTAATGAACAATAAGCTTTGAGTTTATGCTTTCCCCACAAAACAGCCTGGTTTCTCTACACAAAGTGATGCTATTTACTTTTTTGGAACATAAGTCGGACTGCTGACTAATTTTAGATGCAAATAAATGACTTAAGCAGGCTCTCTTTGTTTTTCTTTTCTTCTTTTTATACTCCAGGTGTGTGGTTGAAGCCCAGACACCTAGTAATAAACGCATCTGCAGTGGAGCTGTACTGGGATGAGCCATCCCAACCTAATGGACACATCTCCCAGTACAGGCTGAACAGAGACAGTCAAACTATTTTTACCGGAGACCACCGTGACCGGAATTTTACGGACACTGGACTCTTGCCAAACCGCAGGTAAAGAGGATGAACTCGCACACATTTATACATGCAGGAATATAAACACGTGCGTCCATGTAGATGTCACACATACAAAAACACTTGACATGCGGCTTCACAATTAATCATCACTGCATTTGTGTCTTTATACTTGGATCACCCTAATTTAAAAGCATTCCTATCGCCCCATCCACGTTTCTCTCAGGACTGCACTCTGCGTATGTCTGTTTGTGTCATTTAATGAGCAAATATTTGACATGCCAATGACTGATGCAAACATTGCCACGCACACAAATTAAAATCACGAATCAGATCTGGCTTTTGCTTGCAGACAGCAGTGAAGCGTTGATTTTATTTATCTGTTTATTTTCATTTAACCTTTATTAATCCATGTCTTTTTTCTAGTGCGGATTTTCTGTTTTAAATACGGGAACGATACCTTCCACTCCCTCCTATTTTGTCTCTCCTGTTTCTCCTCGAGCCTCTCTCTCCCAAGACAATTTCTCCTTACCCCAAATAGAATTCCTGGGATAACACCCTGCAGTACTCCAATCTCCTCTATGTGTGAGTGAAAGAGAAAGAAGGGAAGAAGAAGATAGGACTGTATGTGTGTGTGACGTTTAATTTTCCTTAATTCCAGATAGTCTGCCAGGAGGCATTCCTGCACCGACCCTTCGCTTCTCATCGCTTCTCTCGCTTCCTATTCCCTTCTCTTCCTTCTCACCCTCCCTCCCCTCCTATCCTTTCCTTCTTACCTCATTCCCTTCCTCTTCCCCTTCTTTTCCCAATTTAGCCCTACGCCAAGAATTACACAGGGAGCACCGGCCCCATTATCCAGACAGACTTGTGTGTGCATGTGCGAGTGAGCACGCTCACATGCCTTTGTGTGTGTGCGTGTGTACGTGCGTGAGACTGCTCAAAGTGGCCATTGATTATTTATGACAATGTTGATTAGCTGTCACTTTGCTTCAGCAGCCCAGGAAGTGTCTAAGATGACGAGAGAATTAACCTATTCCCTCTGGCTGGCCCCGCAGGACACACTCACACACACACACACACATACACACACACAGAACCAGATTCACAGCCAAACAGATGCAAATGCCTCACTCACCGATTACCTTCTCCACACACACACACACACACACACACACGATTTTACTTTTGATATCCCAAGGCACTGTTTACATTTAAGTAAATATCTTCCAGTGATGAAGTGTTTAACTTCATTCTCCCAGAGAAACCTTATGCCTTCATAAAATGCTCCCTCTCCATCACTCTCAGTCTCTTCTTCACTCTCTTCCTCTCTTGATTTCTGTCCCTCTGTCTTTCTATCTCTCCTTGACATAGTTGGGGTGTCTCAGTGAGCCACATTTATTTATGGTGTGTGTGTGTGTGTGTGTGTGTGTGTGTGTGTGTGTGTGTGTGTGTGTGTGTGTGTGTGTGTGTGTGTGTGAGAGTAACATATGAGTAGTTTTAATACCTTTTCCTGAGTGCGTTCTAACCCAGTGCAGAGGCACTAATGGCCTCCTGTTTAAAACGCTCTGTACAGGAACAATAACCCAACACCCGCTGCCTATTAACACATGTGTGCTAGAGTTTATAGCAAATTAAAGGCTTTTAATGTTAAATGGTGGCCCACTTACACAGCTAATGTAGGCTTTAGCACCAACCAGCCATACGCTCTTAAAAGGCAAATCTATCTTATGATGTCATTGTCAAAAGAAGTAGAGAGTGGGTCGCGAGCGGCAGCAAGACAAATGAAATCAAGAGCGCAAAGGTCTATAACAAAGATGAAGAAATTCATCACACTGATAGTTATTACAGATAAATAGAAAATGGCACAGACAATCTTTAAAATGTTGAAAACTAAACTTTACTAGCTTTTCTTCTTTATAGAGTTTGTTGTTTATGTTTATGTAGTTCAAGCGTTACATTTAATCACAACTTTTAAGCTTTATGTTTGTATTTTTTTACTGTTTTATTGATTAATATAATTTATAATTTATTTATCATTTTTTGTCTTCCAGTTCTGCATTGGCTTCATAGTGTAGTAGTTTACCCAATCACCCAAAACATCCCTTTGCATATCAAATCGAAATTGAGGCATCGAATGTAAAAAGCTGTGGTGACCTCTTGCAAATAAGGAATCAGCTAAAATAAGCTACTTCCTTCAAATATCTGTACTCTGACCAAACAAAAACTTTTAATATGGATTTAATAAAATTATTTGCACATTTGCCTTACCACATGAAGATGAAGAACATAATGCATGTGATGACAAATTTCCTGTTGGTCTGAACATACAGAGCACAGCTTTTTTTTATGAAGTTCATAATCTATTAAGATGAAACTCAATAGGCTCAACTCAAAAAATTGTTGCAATGATATTATTAAGATAATTAAGATATTACTTTTGGGGGCTGGTCATATTCCATATGCATTAGTGGAGGTTTTCCATTTCTGACTGGAAACATTGGGGAGAAGACTACTGAAATAAACTGCGATTCACTGTGATTTTCAGGATTTGGTTTCCAGTAGTCCTTCTGGTTTTTCAACTTTCTTCTTTCTTCAGCCAGAAAGTAGATTTTAACTCCCAAAAAGTTGATTCTGTTCATCTGGACGTAGCGTTTTCAGAATGCTGAAAACGCTACGTCCAGATGAACAGAATCAACTTTTTGGGATTTACTTACCTGGATGATTGAGCATGCCTCAAGATATATTTTAACTCATCTTGTGCTCCATATGGGTGTAGTAGTTCCTGCTAGAAAGAGGTATGAGTCTGAGAACAGAGAAGGCATGGTAAAAGAGAGACTTTGCACTACTTATGCAATATTTTTCTATTTTTGAGGGGTGTCAGAGGAGCACATTATCAGATATCAGTCATCACATCAATTGCCCAAGCCTTTTTTTTCTTCATTTGTTTTACCAAAACTGATTTCAAGCTTTAATTTTTTTGGTCTCTGCTTCTAACCAAGGTGTCAGGGAGGCCTTTATTACGTGTTATAAGGCTTAATGTAAAATAGCCTAACTCTTCAGCCTAATGGCATTTCATTTTGTGCTTTTAGTTACACATTTTTAGCAGCACAGACAGCACAACAGTTTTCTTTCAGATTGCTGGTGTTGGTTTAAAAAAATAAAGTGAATAAAACCTACACTTATGTTTGTCACATTACAAGTAACAAATTGCCCCTGTGGTGTTAGGAGATTAGGTGTGTGCTCGGTTCATGAGTTGTGTTTGTTCGTGGCTCTTTGTTAATTTGTGCTGCTCTTAGTAGATTGCACTGGTCATTATTGAAATGAACAGGTTGCATCTGCTTTAATGTTAGCAGATTTGTACTGTTAGTAGATCATCTACAGAATTTTCCACTTTCAATTGTGGCTTCACACTGATTTACTACTAACAGAGATTTTTTTGTACATCAGTGAGACCATTGCATTTGCACAGCTGGGCTGATTTTCATTATAAAAATGCAGGGCAGCTGAACTACCCTAAGTTTGTTCTGGCTGTAATTTTCTTCTGTTGCACAACATGCACAGCATTGCTAAGTAGATGCAAATGTACAGCCATGTAGTATTTTTTGTAGCATGTGAGTAAGACTTGAGTTGATTGGATGCTTATAAAGGACAAAAGATCACTGCTACAGATGGAAGAAAAGGAGAAACAGAAATGTTGCAAAGTGGAAGTTGCTTAGTAGATAAATACACTTGAATACTTGATGTATGGGAAGACATGAAGCCTGTAAATAAAGTAAACAAATTTTAGGCTGTATACTGACCAATGCTAAGAAATGTTCAGGTCTGTTAGCCTTACACTGTAATGTATTTGTTGCTTTCTCCACACCCCTCTTTGCCCCACTATCTATTTAGGTACTTGTATGAGCTGGAGGCTAGTACGGGGGGTGGGACTGGTGTGAGTGACAAATATGTTATACAAACACCAGTCTCATGCCCCTCTGGGATCCCACCTCCGCACAATGTGACAGTGTCAGGCCCCTACTCCATATCTCTTGCCTGGTCCCCTCCTGGTGAGTAGCAATCTGAATGAAAGGACACATGGATGGATGAAAGGCTGGATGGCCCTAAGTGATTTTCTGTAGAGTGTATTAAGTTATTTCAGTCAGAATGGTGTCAGAGATTAGACATTTATTTTGAGTTCTAGAACGTGTTTATATTTGCCTATGAATATATATAAGTAGTTGTTCTCAGTCAATTGTATATTTAAATTTGCTCCTTGGAAATACATTTTATATTTTTTTGACATTTCAAATTAGAAACCAAGCTTGGCTTGTTACAACTGGTGATTCTTTAGTGCTGTGAATTTATGTGCAAGGTTTCTTTACAAGGGACATTAAAGGTATTGAAATCAGAAAAAGGGGGGCTCACACCCACAAAAAAGCTCTGAGTAGTCACCTTCTGGCCTCTCAAGCCTGGGCACATACACAGGCATACATGAGCATACACATAGGGCTGAGTTTCATGCTTATGGGGCAGTGATTGTCTGCCCTAACCCATCTATCATTGACTATTACTCTCTCATTAGGCTGATTTTCTATCTCAGAAACCGCTTAAAGGGCCAACTAGCAGAGACACTTCACTTAGTAGTGTGTGTGGATTTGTGTCTTTTGTTTTTGTATATTTTTGTCTGTCTTTATTTATGCATCTTTATACGTATTTCATTGTGTATGTGCACGCATACACACGTGTGTGTGTGTGTGTGTGTGTGTGTGTGTGTGTGTGTGTGTGTGTGTGTGTGCACCATTGCAAGATATTTCCATAGGCAGGCCTATTCTATCGTCATTATGGGTTGATTTTAAAGGTGAGGAAATATCGGCTGGGTTCTCACGCTTGGTTAACTCCCTGAGCCCAGAGTCTGGAGTGTTTTCATCTTGTGTGTACATAGGTGTGTGTGCATACCTGACTCTCTTGACAGTGTGTGTGTGTATGTGTCTGTGTACATGCACCTGTGTACATGTCTTCAAATGCATACACTGACTACCAAAGCACTGACTTATGGCTATTAAAAAGGCATTTACTCGAGGATCAATTCCTCCATTGCAGTGTTGGTGCCTGTATGTGCGCGCATGTGTGTATGAGAAAATGTATTGAATGCAGGATTTTAGCTGTATGGAAGAGAACTTGCATGAATTGTGTGTGTACGTCTTGTGTGTTAAATACAAGATGATAATGCAATGATAGGTTTTGAATAATAGAAATTAAATATCACCTTTAAACCTTTATGGCATTATCACGCCATTATCGCTCACACATAAACATCTCCACGCACATGTGTGTGTTATGTGAAGGTCTCTTAACTCAAAGTGTGCCCATTTAAAAACCTGAATGTGCTGAAGTCAGAGATGTGTGTGCAAAGGTTTGTGTGTGCATATGTGAGTTGGGGGGTGAATAATTGAAGTCTTTCATTTGTCTGGTAATCAGTTCGTTCTCGAGATATCCAGAGTTCATGAATGTTGAATAACCCATCACAATACAGTTGGCCTGAATTATGGAAAACCCTCCTGTGAGAATATTAACAAAGTCCAGGGGCATGTGTGTATGGGCGTGTGAGTGTTATCTGTATGTATACATTTGTGTGTTTTTGACTGGTTCTAAGGTCCACAGTGCTGAAATTGTAAAGCCAAAACTTCAAATTCCAGGTATTTTTTTTAATACAGAAAAAATTGGAAAAAAACCACCAAAAAAACCCACTCAGAATATTTTATATAGATTGCTATTTCCATCTTACAGGCCATGAATGCTGTAGTAAAGCTGTGTAGTGTAGTGACATTAGTCAGAAGACAGGAATTCTTTTTAACTTATTTGTGTAATTATTACAATGTCTTGAATGCAACTTAAGTTGCAAAATAAGTTAATCTTTTTTCTTTCTTTCTTTTTTTTCTTTTTTTCCAAATGATAAAATGTTTCTTGAGATTCGAGGGTTTTTTAAAAATTATTTCCGACCATTTTGCTTCTTGCAGAGGGCTGTGGAGTAGGAGATGGTGTCTTTGTGCGGACTTTAGAGGCCACCCCAGAAAGTCTGCTGCCCCCCATAGTAAAGGCAAGTGAAGCCAATGTCTTGGAGATTCACTGGTCAGCCCCTAAGAAACCAAATGGACTCATCACCTCCTACCATATATACAGGTAACAGATAAACAAATATAGTACACTGAGACATATGGCCTGACTTTGCCTTCTTATGTATACTGGTTCTTTTCTCCTTAGGAATTAGGATTTAGTTTTGCTATGAGACTGTGCTTTGTCCAAAGGGATTCTTATAGGTTGAAGAAGTGTACAGTGCATTTTTGAGGCACGTCATTGTTCTACAGTATATGGACTGTTTACCAGTATCCTTAGTTCTTACACCTAGGAGTGACTTTATCAAGGTATAGTGTTATAGTGGTATTAAAGTTTTTGAACCCTTCTGAATTTTCTATATGTTCTCATAAATGTATCACATAAAACATAATCAGATTTCAAGTCCTGCTGGTGGATTTATGATTAAAACCTAAGGACATGCAGAAGCCACATGCAAAGCTTTTTTTTTTCACATTCTCTTACCTACACTGTGTTCATGTGCTCAGAGTACCAATTCAGCCTGTCATAAAACTGTTGAACCAGAAGTAACACACATACGTCACATACGATTATTACATATAACATGCATAACAATATACATATTTGCCTTTCTATGTAG
>VVHJ01065609.1:21716-32909 GCA_015107715.1 Tylochromis polylepis
AGATAAATGTCTACTTAAATCTCTATCTAGTGTGTGTGTGTGTGTGTGTGTGTGTGTGTGTGTGTGTGTGTGTGTGTGTGTGTGTGTGTGTGTGTGTGTGTGTGTGTGTGTGTGTGAATGTGAATGTGCATCATTAATACGTGCTGAAGGTCGTGGTCTGCTTGTTGACCAAAGAGTTTGTGATCTGTATGCAGGGTCAGACCAGACTAAGCCCTTTAAGTCCTCAGGAAACACACATTAGCATAGCAGTACACACACACACTCAGTGACACATCTGGCATGATCAGACTCAGGCAGACAGGGACTTGGATAAAACAGGAAAATCTCTCTCTTTCCGTCTCTCATGCACACACCTGAAACCCTACGTTATCAGACAAATGGGCTTACCAAAGACATCAGGGTGCTTGCATCAGCTCATGGCTTATACAGAGTGTTTAAGATGTGATGATCCATTTTTTATTTGAATTCCTCACAAACTTAGTGTCATTATCTTTAGAAAATTAATGTACTCTAAAATATAAAAAATATGTGCAAAATTAAGATAGATTTGATATAGTTGATGTTTAATTTTAAAAAAGAAAAATCACAAAAAAATTGAATGTTTTCATTTTTTATGAGATGTATATAGTATGAAAGTATTTAAAGGAAACTGATGAAAAGCTAATACAAGTGTTTATTTTCTCTTAGGCGTCCATTAGGAACAGAGGAGGAGCTGCTGGTTTTCATCTGGTCTAGTGGGCCTCTTGAATTTTTTGATGCAAGTCCTGCTCTTCAGCCCTTCAGCTACTACCAGTACAGAGTTCGTGCCCACAACTCTAAAGGCTCAGTTCTGAGTCAGTGGGCTTTGGGCCAGACATTAGAGGCAAAACCACAAGATATGGCCGCTCCCATTGTCACTCCTTCAGGTAGGTTCACCAAGTCACATGAAAACTGGTATGTATTAGAGATGTCCTCATTATGATTTTCTTTTGCAAATTTCACTGTACAATTTTTTTGTGTTTTCTTTTTAATAAGTATAACTGAGGTCATATACAAACAAAAATCTACTAATGCATAATATTATCTCCATAATGAAAGAGTTTAAATTTTACAAATTCCCCCAAACTCCAGTAAGTTACAGGATCTTCTCACAAATTTATAAATAATTAACTGAGAATGAGTTACTGTACGCCCACCTTTAACTGATATACACGGCTCAGAAAAATAAAGGAATGGTTTTTAATCAGAATGTAGCATCAAGTCAGTTAAATATCTGGGATATTGATGTGGTTGGTTAAGTAGTGGAGGGGTTTGTTTATCACTTTCAGTCGCTTTGGTGTTGATGAACTAACAACAGGCGCATTAGAGGGGAAACAGTGAGACAACCTTCAAACAGGAATGATTTTACAAGTGGAGGTCACTGACATTTTTCCCTCCTGGTCTTTTCTGTTTTTTTCACTAGTTTTGGATTTAGCTAAATTCATTGTCAGCATTGGTATCATGAGACGAGACCCCTACAAAATCCTGCAGCATCTTGCAGCCCACTGGTGTGAATGTCTCTGACGAAATAGTCAGAAACAGACTTCATTTGGGTGGTCTGACATCCTCTAGTGGGCCCTTTGCTCTCTGCCTATCACCGTGGAGTCCAAATGCCATTTTCCATAGAATACTAGAATTGGCAGGTCCACCGCGGGTACCCTGGGTTTGTCAAGGATGAGAGCGGGTTCACCGTAAGCACATATGACAGACCTGAAAGGGTCAGGAGAAGGCATAGAGAATATTATGCTGCCTGCATCATCATTCATCATGGCCGGTTTGGTGGTGGGTCAGTGATGGTCTGTGGAGGCATATCCATGAAGGGACGTACAAACCTCTACAGGCTAGGCAACGGCACCCTGACTATGATTAGGTATCAGGATGAAATCCTCGGACCCACTGTCAGACCCTATGCTGGTGCAGTGGGGCCTGTTGTCCTTCAAGTTCACGACAATGCCCAGCCTCATGTGGTGAGAGTATGTAGTCAGTTTCTGGAGGATTAAGGACTTGATACCTTTGACTAGACCCACCCTCGCCTGAACTAAATCCAATAGAACCCTTCTGGGACATTGTGTTTTGGTCCATCCGATGCCAGCAGGTTAAAACTCAGATTGTCCAGGAGCTCAGTGATGCCTTGATCCAGTTCTAGGAGGAGAAGGACCCCATACATCATCTCGTGCCATGTATACAACCATAAAAACTACTGAGTATTTTCAGGGTCTTTCAATTCAGCCCTCTGTAGGTTGATAATTTTCACTTCTATCTAACAATATGGCATCCCTTCATTCTTAACACATAACCCAGTCCATATCAGTACTGATATCTAGCATCATTTGTTTTGTGTTCATTGAATTTTTTTTTTAGTCAGTGTATTTCACCTTACCAAACAAAAGCAAGTGCAACAGATTTGTATAACAAAACAAATTTCCAGTGCCTACATAGTTTTCTAGTATGCTTATGACTGCTCCAGGTAATAGGACAATGAACCCTTTTCTCTCTTTCGCTGTTCTCCAAAATTTTCCTTGTAACTGCTTTCATCCTTTGCTCAGGTTGCTGGCTTGTAGCTGGCTCTAAACTCTGGATAATTTCAGCCAGTTTTCCTTTGTTACCTTCTTTAAAATATCCATATTCAGTTAGATGATGGTCATTTAAGTGTCTGATTAGGTTTGTTGTCACATATACTTTCGTGGCGCTCCATCCCTATGATTTACTGTGGCGAACTTTGTGTCTTCATTCACATTTGCATGACTGGCATGTATTAAATTATCTCGTATTGAATTATTGTAACGGTTCACCATGCTACTTTGACAGGTGCGTATTCAGTCCACCTAAAATGGAGTGAACCAGGACAGCCCAATGGTCTCATTTCCCATTATAGGCTGGTTTACAAGAAGCACCAAAAGGACCCAACGCTCAACTCAACTATTGTTACTGCTCTCACTGTAGAGGTAATCACACACATGCACACACACACGTGTGCACGTCCGATGTCATTCATACAATAAATGTAAAGAAATTTGGACTGTACCTGTGGTGCTTGTGGCATCTGTTTGCCAGTGAGGGGCCTGAAAAGACATGCTGCCTATGGTCTGCTATTCCCAAGACCATTTCCACAATTCTGTATTATGCTGGATGCTCTAACATTGAGAAATACCAGTATGAGCATGTTTCCTGTTACCAAAACACACAAATATAGACGCCTTCATTCATGTATACATGCATATTATACATACATACCATTAACAGCTGTCATCTAGTCTCAGTATGAGTTGGCAGCGCAGCCTGCAGACTGAGTTCACCCAAAGCTGCAACGAGATATTTGCCGGCACTTGCTGGCATCCCCTGTCCACCATACATCTATACATATGTATCTGTGAGTGTGAGTGTGAGTGTGTGTCTGTCTATAATACCTAAACTCTGTGAAAAATTTCAGTTAGTTATCCATTTAAAAATACAAATTAATTGAAGAGCAACCTGGTTTTAGATAGCTGCGTTACTTACAACACATAAGAGTGAGTTGTGGTTTAATTCCCAGCTGGCCAGACCTACATGTCATTCTCCAGCTTCCTGTTTTTATGCACTTCCCAGTCTATAGATACAAATACCACAAAATAATCTTTAAGAAGAAGCTAAAATATAAACAACTTGAAAATATTTTAAAATAAAATTTTGTATAAAAGGAAGAACAGAAGGAAGGAGAAAAAAACACAGGCTGAAAGAATATGGGCAACATCAAAGCAACAAGAAAACAAAGAGGTATATAGCTGCTAAAGAAGTTAAGAATGAAAAGAGCTAGAATGAGTGAAATGAAAAAGAGAAGGGGAAGGATAAAAAAGACAAGTGAATGAACAAGCGGGGAATGAGACAGAGTGATAGATAGGAAGGTAAGGAGGAGAGCAAAAGAGAGACAAGGTAGAAGTATAGATCTATATTCTGTCCATATGTGTGGCCTCTTCTCCCTCTGTGACCTTTGGCTTGTCACTCATAATTAATACAAGATGTAAATGGAGACCTTTCACCTTCTCATTGATATGGAACACTCTGTGTTTGTGTGTGCCCGTGTGAGATTGTGTGTGTGTGTGCAGGAGGCTCATTGACATGGCATAGACTTATTTTGGTGGCGGTCATTTGTCACGCAGTTGTCTTCACCACATGCACTGCGTTGTTTAGGAATACACAAAGAGTGTGAAAATTAGAAAGCCCTTAGCTGATTCAGGAAGAGTAGATTTTATCTGAAGGATTAAAATTTGGGTTTTGACTTTGTTTGCTTTAGCATCGTTAATCAAGGATTCAATGGCCAAAAAAAGTGCCTAAGTCAGGGGTGTCCTGTGGGACAGAACCAGCCTGTTAAAATTTAGAGTCCCCCCACTGGATGGCCTTGCAAACTTTTCACAGTTTCCTGCAACAGAAACAATCACATCATGAGAGTGATTGTCTGAAATGTTAATTTTATCCAACCCAGATGTCTGAATCTTTATTAGTTTTACAGCTTTCTGACTGACACAATCCTTCCCTGCCATAATACACCAAAAATATGTTGTTGGGTCAAAGATCTGTGTTGAGGTGTCTTCGATTTTCAACAATTCTTGATAATAAAAGTAAAATAACTGAATGTGGAAAAACTGATGCATGGTGTTTAAATTGCACTTGCGATTTTTCTTCAGGCATGTCAGCCTGTTTTGTCTGTGCCTGCCTGTGTTTTCGGTGTAAAAATGGTTTCATCGTTTGTGAACATTTACAGCATCTATTTGTACTTCTAACATTAAAAGAAATGTAGGTTCCTCTGTCTTTATTTTACTATTTAGTTTTCATCCCTCAGCTGTAAAAGACTGATGGGTATTGTCATCACCCCGCCAGGCGTGTAGGGTGGACACCCAATTTTGTGAACACGGGGCAACATAGGATTTTCAAATTGATACCATGTGTGCATCCAGTAAAAATCTTGGATGAGTTTGAATCTCACTGACCTTGATCTCAAGGTCAAAGGTCAAGTTTTCTGAAAGTCTTGTGAACGCAATATCTCAAGAAGGAAGTCACCTAGCTGGATCTTCTAGGTGGCTGAGTGATAGCACTGGCAGTATTTTTTTCACAACACTGAGATTTAATTGAGATTAAATCGGGTTGATCTAAAATAAGTTTGACAGCCCTGCTAGATTAATTGTAAAATATGGGTTATAACATTAATGTGAAGTACATGAACAGCTTATATTTTGTTTTCATGTTTAACAATCACAAACCAGTCTAGCACTTCTCCCTGTAATATTTTGTTTCAACCCTTAATTAAGTTTTTTCCTCTAAAAAAGGGGGATCCAGTCTTTCACACTCTTCATCCACTTCAATTTCTTTTGTGCATGTAGTAATTGTGCATATGTGCATGTGTGCGTGTGTGTATCCATTTGGTATGTGTCTATTTGTGTGTGTATTGATCTCAGGCTGGGCTGGGAACCCTGCTCTGTGCCAGCTTGGCTGATTAATGGGGTCGTCATGGCAATCGGACGGAATGAGGGTATGAAGCGCAGGCGGCCTGCCTCGCTAGACACCTACACGCCGCCTGGCACACACACTGTCTCGCGCACACACAGAAATTCACTCTCCATGCTTTACACCTTTCTGACAGACATGCTTGTCACTCATACTACCCTGTCAGGTTGTTTTTATTGCACAGTGCTTTCCTTACTCCTCTTTTGCTTCATGCTTTACTTCATGCTTTGGTTTTGGTTGGGGTTTTTTTGTTCTCCCTCTTTCCTCTCAAGTTTCTCCTTCTTTGTGTTCACGTGCTGTTGCTACTGCTTCGTTTTTTGACTATATCACTTGAGATTCTGGCCACCGGTAATCATCTTGCTCTCACTAGCTCTGGACACATCCTTCATCGAGCGGATAAAACTCTATTTTTGCTTCATGTTCAAGCTACCCACCTCAAGCTTCCCCACAGCTCTCTTCTTTTTCTTCTTCTAATCACATCTGTCACTGTTTTTATCGCTTCTGCTTTTTTTCTGTCTGTTCCTGTGCGTTCTCTTCTTCATAACTTCCAGTCTCTTCTGTGGCTGATTTTCTTGTTTCTCTTTGCTGTCTCAACATCGTCGTTCACCTTACTCTTATATCTTCATTTCCCCAGCCCGTCTCTCCACTCTGCCCTCGTCTCTTTCCAGTTTTACTACCTTCTTTTATGCCTTTCACCCTTTAACCCTTCTGTACTGCACTCTTTCTTCAACTACTTCCCATACTCCCTTTGCCCCTCCTTTCCCTCTTTTTCCTGTATTTCTCTTGTATTTCCCTGCCTACCAACTCCCTTTTTCTCCTCCTTTACTCTGCTGTCCTTTCCTCCCTCCCTTGGCTATTCCAGATGTTACACTGTGGCCCTTGGGATCGCTGGTGAAGAGAGACCACAGGCATATGTGTATTCGAATGTGTGTGTGCGCATCACTTTGTGTGCATACATATGTTTGAATATGGTTGTGTGTGCTTGTGCGCACGCACAACATTTTTGTTTGTGTGTGTATATGCAACAGTGTGTGTGAGTCTGTGTGCGTGTGTGCTGTATTAATACATCCCATTGATCAGAGCAGGACCCCTGACAGTCATCATCCCTGAGAACCATCTGGCCGACGCCTGACGCTCCCTCACCCAAACAGAAGCTGACACCCTATTAATCTGCTACCGCCATGCATACATACGTGTGCGTGCGCGTTTCTGTGTGTGTGAATGAATGAATCTGTGACAGTATGTGGAAGAGACTATGTAAAAGGTTATGTGTTGCGTACACGTTAACATTTTTTCCATGTCTGTGTTTCTTCGTACATGCTTGTGTGTGTCTGTGCTCCAAATCCACACCGTGCACACACATATGGAAGTATACACGCACCACTCTGCCATCCGCCAACAACAGCCGGCGCTGAAGGGAGCTGAAGGGTGCTTGGAAATTAAGGTTATTACACAAATTGAGCCATATGGTCTAAATATTTCAGAGCTGAAATTTACTAGGCAATAAAAATGGCCCCTACCTCGGTAATGGTGTAAATTACAGCTTAACCACCAGCGCTAATGATGTCCTTCTGTACGCCCCGTAACCAACCGTACATGAAGGACACATTGTTTAAAAAATACCCCAGGAAAAGCGAGGGAGAGAGAGGAAAAGGGAAGAAGGGATGGGGATAGATGGGGAAGGATGAAGTGAAGGGGGGTAAGGAGGAAGTAAAAGAACTGAAGGAAGACAAGACTTAGGGTAAAAGAAATAAAGAGAGGAATGCAAGAAAGTAAGAAAGTGATTAATATAGGGAGTGGAGAAACAAAGAGAGAGAGAGAGCTAGCAGCATGTTTACAATCTGTTAGTTTATCATTAAGAACCCGTCAGAGAGTGTGGGACAGCGAGGGCCAGCCGGCGAACTGTGTCTTAAAGCCGATATGAGGTTTCACAGGGTGTGTGTGTGTGTGTGTGTGTGTGTGTGTGTGTGTGTGTGTGTGTGTGTGTGTGTTAGGTATGCAGTCAGCATGTGTGTATTTAGGCATGCGTAGTTAGAAGATGTAGAAGGATGGACGTGTTATCAGAACATGCTGTGTGTTTGTCTGCAAACATGTTGAATAATACATTACAGGTAGAAAAAGTTACAGCCCTAAACACCTGATGTGAGTATGTTCTATGAACTGAATATGAATAGTTTAGAAATATTTTAGCATTTCAGTACGTTGGCACTGGGTTTCACACGAACATATCAGTTTGCAAGGTAGTTCTTTGGTCAGTGGTTCCCAGCATAATCTGAAAGCCCTGTGAGATGGTCTCCCCTTCATCAACATGACCGCCCATTCGTCCAATACTTGGATTGTACTCTATTTATTTTATTCATTATGTTTAATGATTTTCAATGGTATATTTATTATTTTTAGCTTATAATTTCAACTGTCAATCCGTACTTTTACCTAAGAATTTCCAGTCCTAATTATTGGCTACTTTCAGCTAAAAAATGATTACTTAATTTTTAAAAATGTTAGCTACCTGTTTACCTAATGTTTAGCTAACTGTTTCTTTTTGTTTATCTCTCTAAAGTAACAGTGCTTGCTTTTGGCAAGATATTTCACTTATTTTTTCACATTTTGACTTTTATTTGTATATTTAAATCATACTTATTAATTTTGTCTGCCTATTATAAATAGGCTTTCTTTAGATAACGCTTAACATTTCTGCTCAAACTTGTTTAGGTCAACTCAGCTCCTAAGCTAAAATGAAAATGTACAATTTTGCCAAAACTCTGCAAAATTTAAGTTTTTGGGCTAAAGCTCCACAGGATCCCTGAACTATCTTGGCCCTATAAGGAGTTCTGTGTGTTCAAAGTGTATTAGCATCACCAAATGGATGTCATGTAGAAGATATAATCTGAAACACAGGACTGACCTCTGCTTACACTTTATAAATAGAGAGGAAGTTCAGAGATTGGTAGGTCAGCTTAACATAAAGACCAAGCTGATTTGGCTCCTAGTAACAAAATTAGCCTACCAATAGTTGTAACACTCACAAATTAAACCTTTATACTTCCTTTGTATATTTAGCTCTAAATCCAAGTTAAAAAACAAATGACGTTCTCTCTCAAAAAGTGGCTTTGAGAGGGTAGTGACGTTTAGGTCTCCAGTGTGACCTTACATTTGCAGCAAGAGAAGCAAATAAAGTCTTTAAGATTCGTTCTCAGTCCATATATCAAGGAGGCAAAAAAAACTCCACAATTACATGAAAGGGTAACAGTACCTTACGTGCCTGACCTCTTATGATATGGGGCTATTCTTTAATGTGTATGTGTTACACATTTTATAAAGTAACTGTCCAGTTAAGTTTTTCAGCCACCATAGTTTTCTCACCATCATGAAAAGAAAAGATTCTCCAGCTTACTGCAGGTTTATCCTTAAGAGGGTATACTTTTATATTAATGTAGAAGATATACAGATGTTCATACATGATGATAACTCTACAAACAAATACATTACTTATGGCATAGAAACTGGCAAAAGCTTTACTTGTTGCATTTAACCCTGTCTTAACTTGCTGCTCAGCGATCTTTTTTGCATCACTTTAACCATAAACAAGCAAAAGAACGTGGCAGAATAGAGATAACAAGGCTTTGCCCTTGCTCTCAGTGACACCCTTTAACAAATGAGGAAGACAAAAGAGAGGAGGGAAGAGAGAAATGCAGAGCTGAGTGTGCAGAGAGTGAGGAGAGAGGGATGAGGAGGTTAAGAGAGGAGGAGGAGGAGACAGGTGAAGTGAGGAACAAAGGATTAGAGGAGAGAATAAGGAGACTCATATGCAGTTTGTTAGGCCCTCGGCCTATCAGACCTCTTAGTTAGAGGTCTCCATCTCTGATTGGAGGGCTCTCAGCATTCTGCATAAACAGCCAAATAATCAGGCTGCAACACTCTCTCCTCTCCTTTCTGCAATCTTTGTTTCTACTCATGTTTTTTTTTTTTGCAGCTCCTCCCTCTATCATTCCATACTGCCCATTCCTTTATCGTTGCATGTCTATCTGGAGTTTCTCTGCCTCTGTGTAAAATTACAGTTTTTATCTTATGCTCATCCACAATGCTTGCCCCTTCATTCTTCTTCTAGCTTCCTCAAGTGATGTTTTTTTCAAGTGAGTTTATGTTCTTACCTCCCTGTCTCTTCCTGCTCCATCGCTCATACACACACACCCTCTTTTGCCGGGTAATGATAGGTTGGTGTTATTCTGTGTCTGTCTGTGAAGAGGCCACACCAACCAGTGTAGTACTCTCCACTTTGAATGGGTGTTTAGTGCTGCAACCACAATATGATGGTCATCACTTTAAAGGAATGCTGAGAGGGTGCGAATGTGTGAGAAAAAGAGAAAAGGACTTGCTATATTTGTGATTACTGAGTCCATTCAAATCTGGCGAGGAGCATGTGGTAGTGTGACTAGTAACTGACTATTTGTGTTTGTTTTGGAAGTGGGAACTATTTAGTTTTGAGGAGTACTTCCTGCCTCTCTGATGCTGTCTCACATCATGGGCATGTATATTTGACACTTAGCATAATGTCTATCGATTGGTAGGGAAAAGATGGCAGGATTGCCAAAAAGCCTGTAGGATTTTTATGTTTCTGGTCTGTCTGCTGTCTCCATCAAGTGGATTTTTAAAATGTTCCCATTCATATCGCAACAAACAATCATTTCATTACTTGTGATGTTTTCTGTAAAGTTGCGATAGAGAAATATTATTTCCTGAAACATCCTCCAAATTATTATTATTATTATTATTATTATTATTATTATTATGTTTGCCATCAACAAAGATCCCTTAATTTGAAATTGTATGTATAAAAAAATATTTTTTACTTTTTTCCCCACTTTTTTAACTAGCTTTAATCTGCTAGGACCTGGCGTCCACATATGTGGACATCACATTTTGGGTTTTCTAGACCACAATACTAAATTATACTGTCACTGTTCTATCGAAATTTAAAACGAATGTCCTCATATGTGGATATCATTTTTCTCCGAAACCAAATCAGGTAAAAAGATAATTCTTTGTTTTTACATTCATCAGGTCCCAATCAGCCCAAAGCAAAGAGAAATTAAAAATGCATGCCATGAAAGAGTTCGGGTCTTGGGAGGTTAAACCCCAAAACATGCTGCACCAAAAATTGGTCCACCCCAAAGATCGGGTCCCCTGACACAAACAGAGTAATATAGTGTAAATGAGTAAGAGAGCCTTCTCCAAGTTTACAACGATCACATATAGGACTAATAGAAGGAAAGATCCTGTGCAGTTTAGTTTTTGAATAATGAAGTCTATGAAGCCCTTTAAATTGAATTAACTGATGTCTTGCATTTATAGAGCAGGAATGGATATTGTGCAGACTCCTCTCCCACTCCTCATCACCAATATGCAAGCCCAGCTCCTCCTCCCATGTATTCGTCAGAAAGTCAGAGTATGAGACCATCGTTTCATCTGCCTCCATAATGACATCTCTCACTTTCTCAACAAAATCCAAGGTGTTCTGGGTGTGGTGTTCAGAGCTGCCTACCAACGGGTTGAGGATCGAAGCCAGAAACTTGGAGATGTTACAGGTGACCGAGTTGATCATACAGACAATTGGTCTTAAAGGTACACCTTGTTTATGTATCTTCGGTACACCATACAGGCTTGGTGTAGATTCCCCTGGGTATAGCCTGTGGTATG
>VVHJ01065611.1:9252-25136 GCA_015107715.1 Tylochromis polylepis
CCGTAACATCGTCGTGTGTATTTAATGACCCCAAAATGGCTCCTGTGAAGAGACATGCTTACGAAGCGGAATTCAAGCTTAAGGCCATCAGTCACGCAGATCAACATGGAAATAGAGCAGCTGCGAGAGAGAGTTACAACCGAAAAATGTTGTGAGTTATTGAAATTATTGACTTTATAATAAATAAATTGAGTAATATTTGACTTATCTGGCCATTTTGTCTCGCTTAATTGATGCGCCTTGCAGTCCGGTGCGCCTTGTTTATGAAAATTGACACAGCTATTTATAGTGCGCCTAATGAGCCGGTGCACCTTATGGTCCGAAAAATACGGTAGTTTAGTTGTTTCATCAGTTTGCTGGTCCATTGTTTTGACCAGTTTCAAAATATTCTGACCAAGAAATTTAGGACTACATAAGTGTTCAGAATAACATTCATGCAATCACTGTTTTCATAACTCCAGATATTAACTGCCAGCTTTAAAATAGTGAGTCATCAAGTTTAGTTTGCTTTTTTGGTCCTATCGTGTGGGGCGGGGGGGAGAAATTGTGTTTTTACCAAATAAGAAATTAATAAGAAATATGAATTTGAATTAGTTCTGCCAAGAATATAAAATTGTAGATTTTTTTTTTTGATAGACTCCTACTTAAAATGTCTACTTTTGATTCTTGTAAAAGTAATCGTTTTGAATAGGAGTCTCTCTTGAAATTTCAGTAGAAGCAGTCATAAAATGCTGCACCCAGGCTGATACTTGAAATCAGTGATTATGCTTTCTTTAGGTACTATGGAAAATCTCATGGTTTCATCTTTTGGTTTAAATGAGAACTTACAGACGTTAAATGTTTAACGGAGTCTATCCACGCCACCAAGATTTGTCTGGTATTGTGATAAAACTTCTTTTTTTTTAAATCAGTTGGTTCCAATGAAGACTAACAATTGAAAATTCAGCCATATTTGTGGTATTGTCAGGCTGTTGTCAAGTAGCTGTGTGCTATGATATGGATACTTTGCGCGCCTATTTTCAAGACACCTGAGGCATGGCTGTTGGACAACAAATAGAGGAGCAGGGTAAACTATTTTTTGCTTGTTCTGTTCCATTCTTAAAAGTCCAGCAATACTGTTATCTGGCATATACATTGGCCACTAGTCATTGGTTGGAGAAAATCAAATCCCCTTGCCTGAGGAAATTGTGTAGAGTGAAAGTAACTGTCAAAGAAGAAAACATAGAAACAAAATGTTAGGTTAATGAAAAGACTTCAGTCATGGCCTGTTGGAATTAAGTGAAAACGGTACTGAATTCTAACATGATGCCACTGATGCCCACTAATGGTAAGGATCTAAGGACAGCAGAGCAAAGTTGTTGTTCAGTTTTTGATATTACCATCTATTTTGCTTTCTGGTATTTAATAAGAATTATAGACTCATGTGGCTTTTACCGCATAGTTGATAAATGCGCCATTGGCTGTCTATGCTGGAACCTTCAACCTGAACTGATTCTAATGTGACATTTTAATCAGATTCCACACAAGTACGCGTGAATGTGTTCATCATCATTACTATTATGTCTCGTTTTAGTGATGAGTTTCTGTGTCTCATAATTGCTGTTTTGCAGAGGCCGCTCCATTCTGCCAAGAACACAATTCAGGACAAAACACTGAATAATTTTTTAGCATGAAAATGGTAAAATGTACAAAAGATGAATATTGGCACAGCAAATGGGCTATTGGCAGGTTTAGTTCAGAAAAACTAGAAAAATTGCTTTCAGCCCATATTAACTGAATGTTAGCTACAGGGTTGCTTGCTGGACGTGTTGTATATTATCTGGACTTTCTACACATTGCTTCCTGTTCAAGGGTCCTGGGGTCTTTAACAGACACCGGTATGGCCGTAAGTCACTTCTGTCAGACAAGATAAAAATCAAAAGCCGCTGTTGCAGCAAGACAGTTGGCTTTGTGAAAAGACTTCAGCTGCACACACTCTGGCTTGCTGTCACACACATATCAGTGACCTATAACAAGTTCTTCCCTCCTTATTTTTTCTCATTCTCAGTTGAGTGTATGGATGCTTGCCTGTGCATGTGAATGTCTGGCTGTGTATCTGGCTGCATGCGCGTACATTCACATTTGTTGACCGTGTGTGTGTGTTTCACATGGCTTTCAGATTTTTGTGTGTCTTCTCTCCACCAGTTCAGCACTAATGAGGCAGGTGACAGTGTGGGTCTGAACGATGGAACAGAGTGTCAGCAGGCCTACGGACTACCGCCTGGCTCTGCATGACAACATGGTGGGAAGGACACTGGTGAACGGAACAAAGGAAGGAGGGAAGAAGGGACAATGGATGGAAGAAGAAAGGGATCCATGTTGCCTGTAAAGGATGCCGAAAATAGTTTGACCAGTATGGGCTTCTGAAGGCCAGTATCAATAGTTTTGGACTGAACATGCTCCTGCTGGCATCTGGCATATTTGCATTCGACTCGTTTCATGCCAAAGAATTCCCCCCCCAGAAGAATCAGTGAAGGGTGCTGGTTGGTTCAGAGCCCTGTATGGGACAAGTTGGAAAATATTATGAATGAGAGAAAACTAAAAACTATCTACTTAAAGTTAAGTTTGGGGTTCTGTCACAAAACTTGGAAAACTAACTTCTTAGTTTTTGTTTTGTTTTTTTAGAAAATGTGTATATTGTCTGTATGTGATCACAATACTGAACTTTTGTTCTTTTTTTTTATCTATGGCAGGTGCAGACTTAATAAAACCAGTGTTTTTGTTTCCTTGTTCTTAGATAATTAGATAATTGAGGGGGGAAAAGATCAAAAATACTAATAATGTGCATACAAGTCAAACTCTGATGTCAAATGTTTGCTTGTTACTATCTTTTCTCTTTAGACTGTTACTTATAACTAATTTTAGACAGTCCTCCCTTCAAGGTAATCTTCTTGTGCATCTCTTTTCTCCTTCCAGGGCTCCTATTCTTCAAGCATACCATGTAGGCTAGTTCTGTCCCTTTTTTACTTTTGTCTCTGTGATTATCTTTCGATCACCTTCAATTTGTCAGAACAGCAGCTTCAGTTTAATTTTTTTTCGAAGTAGAAAAATCACAAGGAGACAAATCTAGTCGGTGGTGAGCAAAGTTTGTGTTAGTGCACTGAAAATACAGAAATGTTCTCCACAATTTTTCTAGAGGGATTAATTCATGAATAGCAGACCTTTTAGGTTGGACACTCTGAACCATTATCCTTGACAGAAGTCCCACTCCTCTTACTGTCGTTGTCCATATGAGTGCCAAAGTCCTCCAGTAGGATGACGGATTCAGCAGATGGCACACCCACCAGCACCCTACCTGGTGGGTGTGCCATCACCCCCAGACAGCAAGGTAAGGGGATGCAAAGATACCCATGCCTACACAGGTCCTCCCACCGAGAGCAACTCCTCAATATCAAAACTAGCGGCTCGGGCATCTGACGAGGATGCCTCCTGGGGGAAGTGTTCCAAGCATGTCCTAACTTCCTAGCCCAAAACTGGAGAGAGTATATTGATCAGCTGGCCTGGAAATGTCTTGGTGTTTCCCCGGGTGAGCTGGAGGTGGCTGGGGAGAGGGAGGTTGGGCTAAGTCTACTTAGTCTGCTGCCCCTACGACCCAGCCCTGGATAAGCGGAAAAAGATGGATGGATAAACAGAAGTCTCAGAAATTTGTAACATAAGTTGTTTGCTGTCTGTGTCAGTTTCAGGGTTCGTGATTAAAAACATACAGAGTGCAAGCAGGTGATCAGAACAGCACTTCAGTGGAGCAGTCTAAACATAACGGCAGTACTGAAATCAGTTGCATTCTGCACAACAAGACAAACTTGAAGGCAGCGCAACCAAATTTAAACCAGGTATGGTTTCTGTTTTTTGCTTTTTTTTTGTTTGTTTGTTTGTTTTTGTTTCGTATGGAGTCATAGAAATATGATGGTACCTCATGAGGTCGTCCTTAGAGAATGTCATGCTTTGCATTCCTTATAGGATGGAGGAGGGTCTGAAAGAGCATTTACTTAATGACAAAACTTAAATCTTTGCATATATCACTCTTTTGGCTAAGGACAATCTCTGCAAACCTCTGGATCTCAAGGCATAAACTCAAAATTATGACAATTTACCTGGCTGGAGCTGAAAAGAAGAAATGCAAGTAACAGAATAGAGGAATAAGTAGAAGTATTGGCTGGAGTTTGATCTGATGAAAAGGTGCAGGGCGGGTATTGATGATGCACAAGTCTTATCTGCAAACAGACAGGCTTTAGTGCTGGAATGTATCATCACTGACATTGCACACACACACACAAATACACACTTTATCCACAAGTCTCACTGTTCACATTCTCAGTTGGGTACCATCATTATCCTCATATCTATAAATATCAGACTTACTCTTTTTTTCTTCCTCCGTTCTCTCTTTCCATCTCTGTTTGCACTTTTCTGGGTCACCTGCTCAGCTCAGCCCTGACTAAGATATTTCAGATGAGTTGTATTCAGAGTTTAACGGAGAGATGGGGAGAATGCACACACAAACACTGTACATGCATTTGAGGTGTTGTTCCAGTGGATTCATTGCAAAATGGATTATCACACTCTGTAAAAGCTGACAAAAATATTGTCAAGATATGTACCTTTTTTTTCCCTATTATCCCACAAAAGGGTGTAATATAAGTCTGACATCCATATATGACTGCACTTCATTTTCCATTGAGGATCATAACATGGAGGCTTTTTGCCTCCTAACGAGTTTCAAAAGAGTTTAAAAGAAAAAGCCATTAATAAATGCTGACAGTTCCACACCAGCATATATATGACACACTTGTGTTAGCAAAGACAATGAAAAATTTAATTTCAACCTTTCTGGAATTCCTTTTTTCCCCCCGTTGATTTAGTGTCCATCTTGGTTGTCTTTAGATGTTCTTGACATACATTTAATTTTTCCCAGTGGACAAGGTGTTGCAAGCTTTAGCTTTGGAGCTATCTATTTTTCTCCAGTGAATCCTGGAGAAAATTGATGATGCATTAGTCTTATCTGCAAAACCTGGAAGGACTCTTAATATAGCAATGCTTTAACTCAAATTGCAACCAAGTTAAAACCCTATCCACATAATACAATTCACTCATTGCCCATAGCTGGTATCAGTCAACAGAATCCTTCACTTGACAGTTGTTGTTCCGACTCTTTTTAACTCTGTACATGTCTCTATTCACTATTTCAACAAAAAAAGACTGTCGTAACTAGAAGTCACAAATTTAATTGGCATTATAGTCTCTGGCTGCCTCTTCATGTGTGACTCTTGTGTCTAAGGCCCTTTAGCTCTGAGACAAGACAGCAATTGTCTTATCTGCCCTTTCTTTTTTTTCTTTTTTTTTTCATACAGTTAGAGCAGTAATACATTCAACATTGTTATGGTTTTGTAAATGCAAATCAAAAGACGTCCTTTGGTGATGGGAAATGTTTTGCTATAAAACTACACAGACGTGCTGGCCAGATGTGGAAGCCACTTGCACTTCATTCCCATTGGGTTGTTCTTAGGTGTGCCTTTGTAATTTTGTGTTGTGAAGCAGTATTAGTATTAGGTTCTGAACGTGTTCTTGCTTGAATGTTAAACATTGCATCTAGAACCTAAATTCTAAATTCTAAATTCTAGAACCTTTCTACCAGAGCCACATTGTAGATCATCAGGTACAAGTGTTTTTTGGCTTGTTGACCATTGAAGTATTGTTGATTTGCAGTTTGTAAAGAAAACTGTTTATTTTTATTAGGTTACTATTTTTAGGTCTTAAAATTAAAGCCAAAAACTGATTTCTTTCTTTTATTCCCTTAGTTGGGACTCTGATCCACAACTGTTAAACATGAAGGAGTCTGGCTAGTGTCTAGTGACATCAAATAGCTTTCTCCTTTGTTCTTTTGGCCAAAGCACTGGGCTCAGTTTGATGCCAGACAATAGCTGGGAATAATCAGGATGTTTTCCTGACATCTGGTGCAAAGGACTCATTTCTCCCATTCATAAGAATTGGGACAAATAAGATGCTACCAACTGCCATAGCATGTGTTAGCAGTTGTTTTGGTAAATAAAAAAAATAAATACTAGATGACCCTGAAGGCTTTCAGGGAGCTTATTCCAGCCACCATGGGTCAAGAGGCGGGGCCACCCTGGACGGTTTGCCAATCTGTTGCAGAGCTTTCATAAAACCAGATCACAAGAAATAATCATTATTAGTGAATACACTGCAAGGTGTAATCAAAAGTTTGGAAAGTCCAGCGCATAAAACATCTAAAAATTAGACAGTCTTCTAGCTTGGCTGGTTTTTGGATCCCTCCATGGAAGTTCTTTTCTTGACCACTTGCATTGCGTGGTCTGCAGTGCAAGTGGTAGATGGACCTCACCATGGATCTTAAACTGGCACAGAGCTCAAACAGCTGACTCCTGCATCAAACCAACCCAGCTTGTATGTGCATCTTCACCAGTAAATATAGCTAAGGTCCAGGCTATGACACAGAAACCAAACTGCAGTTTTGTCAATTGGTGCATCAAGTTAGGAGTGTGATCAGCAGCGTGGTTATCATTTTTATTTTATTTCTTTTGTGCTAAACCCCCACAGTCTTTGCTCACCGGCCCACAATACTAACAACACTTGGATCCCTCTAACTTTATTCTCTTCCCCTAAATGAAATTTAAATCGGAGCAATGTTTTGACTCACTGTAGTTTGGTGGTCACACCAGGACATCCAGGGAGGGACCATAAAATAAAATAAAATGGAAGTGTTGCTACACTGTCCAAGAAGTTTGTCAAGTACAAGTCAATATTTGCATCACATAAATTTGGGTGTAGGTTTCTGATTTTTAAATTGATGGATTGATCTCGCTTTGCAGGACAGGACAGAAAAAAAGAACATCCAAAAGATATGTCTGTATAGGTTCTCAGTCATCCCGTTCATGGTAATCTAATCTTCTTTCCAAGCTCCTTAGAACTTCCAAAAGAATATTTACATCCATTCAGGTTCATTTACATGTACATGAGCAGAAAAACACCAACAAATGCATATAGAGCAGAACTGGGCAGCTACCCACTGATAAACTTTCAAAGAGAGCACTCAGATGTTTAGGGTTCAGTTTAACTCAATAATGCAGCCCTTCACAAGTAAAGAATCTCCTATGTTGGATGGTGATTAGTCTAACTAACCCCTCTGAGATGCACTCTGAATAGTCTCACTGCAACGCTGATGTCCAAACATCAATAAATGTATGCAAGTTGTAACACAATGCAAGAAAACCCCAGTTTGGAACACTGGAAAGGGAAAAACTTCAAGCCAGGATAGATTAAAATGTTATCTTGTGCTAAAAGCGATTATGACTTGGCAGAATATCTCTCTGCTGTGAGAGATAAAAAGCAAAGACGGGTTCTAACCAAGTACAGGCTTACCGACCACAAATTGGCACCAAAAAAGGAAGACACAAAAAACTATTGCAATCAAAAATCAGAATGTGTGGTCACTGCTTGACAGGTGAGGTTAAGACAGATTTCCTCTTGAATTGTAAGACAATTATTAAATAATGAAACATTTAGTTTAGCTGATTCAACTCTGTAATTACAGATTTCAAAGAACATAAGATGTCAAAAGTTTAAAAAAAATACTCTGTAGGACATGAGATGGGGGATGTCTAAATTCATGGCGATGACAAAAATCAGACTTAATATTACATTAATATTTGGCATTTATGTTTATTGTACTGTATACCCTTCTTGTTTAAAACTTTTATGCCAGTGAAGCCTTTTGAATTGAATGGAATAAAACGAAGAGGAAAGTCTGGATATTTGCAAAATAACTTTGGAAAGAAATGCTTCTTTCTTCTCTTCATTGCAAATATAACTGTTGTCACCCATTATACCACAATAAAAGAAGCAATGATCTGTAAGAAGTTGGGTCGCTTCAAAGTTTTCTCTCAAGTTCAATTAAAAACAGCACTGGTTTTGTTGTTGTAGTACATAATGGAGTACAGTTTTGTTTTTTGTTCTGTTGGGGGTTTTTTGTCTAATTTTAAAGCTGCTAGAAAACCAGGACAATCCAGTGAAAAGCTTTCACCTGGGACTGTTCCTGTCCCTCCAGAGGTGTGAAGTGAGAGGCTAGAAGGCCCTCTGATCACAAGATAAAGGCAGAACAACAGAATTAGCACTTCAAACAACACAGCATTGCTTTTAAAAAACAAAAAAAACAAAAAAAAATTCGAATAATAGGAATACACACTTCATATCCGCCGGGTCAGAGTAAACACAGCCTGCAGAGTCAGTGCCATTTTAATGGGAGATTAGCCTAGATGGGGAGATAGAGGAGAGAAGAAGGACAAACATCCACAGCCACTTGTAACAGCTGTGTGTGTGTGCAGATGTGTGCGCACATGTCTGCCCACTTGATTGCTTGTCTTTGGGATGCAGATGAGGGGCAGTGGCAGGCAAGTCCATGTATTTTAACTACATATTTTAACTTGACTTCACATCTAATGTTGACTGAAAGAGAAGGCATGGCCACACAGAGTCACTGTCAACTCTGATTTGTTGTATCTGTTTTGCAGTCATGCAGAAGCTTTTCTCAGTAACATTTTGATGACTTGGGAAAATAAAATAAAGCTCCTCTTCAGACTTGGGACATGTACTGTAACACTGCTAGCTCTGTCAGGTTATCAAAGTGACAACATTCTGTCAATTCAATTCACTTTTAATTTATATAGTGTGAAATCACAGCAACAGCTGCCTCAAGATGCTTTGTATTGTAAGGTAAAGACCCTACAATAATACAAAGAAAACCCTAATAATCAGACAACCCCACCTACCAGTAAACACTTGGCAATAATGGGAAGGAAAAACTCCCTTTTAACAGGAAGAAACCACCATCAGAACAATCAGCCATCTGCCTTGACTGGTTGGGGTGAAGGGAGGAATAATAATAATAATGACTCATCATTAAATGCAGAGTGATGTACAAGCAGAAAGTGAAAAAAGGTGAGTGAAGAAGAAACACTGTGCATCATGGGAAGCCCCCCAGCAGCCTAAGCCTGTTGCAGAGAAACTAATGGAGGGTTCAGGATCACCTGATCCAGTCTTAACTAAAGGCTTTATCAAAAAGGAAACTTTAAAGCTTAATCTTAAATGTGCCTGTCTCCCAAATCCAAACTGGGAGCTGGTTCCACAGAAGAGCGGTCTGAAAGCTGAAAGCTCTGCCCTGAGAACCACAAGTAAGCCTGCAGTCTGAGAGCAAAGTGCTCTGTTAGGGTGATGGGGTACCATGAGGTTTTTAAGATGGGGCCTGATTATTCAAGACCTTGTATGTGAGGAGAAGGATTTTAAATTTGATTTGAAGTCAGAATTGACTCTCGTGATGCTGTAGCATGTGTGCTGATGCTGACCCTTTGGCTAAAGGTGCTGTCATGTTAATGGAAAGGAGTTTCTGGGCTGAAATAGGCTAAAATGAGTATATTGTTTTGAGGACATCCAAGAAAAGTGGAAAAAGTTTGGGCACATTCTACCTACCCTCAGGGATGTCACAAAATCTCTAACTGCAGGGCAGATGGTCATTCGTGGTCTCTACTGGATCGGTCTCTCTGACCCTGAACGTTTCACCTAGCACCGCCAAGGTTGCAGAAGTTTGACAGATTTGGTTTTTAGTGAAATATCTTTACAAATACTGCTAGAACATTTTGTACAGATGTTAAACATTTGCAAAGGGAATTAAAAAAAAAATCAGACATCCATCATATGCAGACAATGAATCCCAATGACTTTGTGATTCCCATACTTTTTATCTAGTGCCACTCGTAGGGGTGACATTTGTGGTTTTCAGTGAAAGGTCACAACTACTGGATCGATTGCCAATTTGGTACTGACATTTATGGTCCATTCAGGATGAACTGTATGCACGTTAGCATTTGGCTCTGGCAATGCTCACTGCCTAAGTAGAGTTAAAGATCACCATTACTATGTATATGGCTAATATGAATAAACTTGTTTCAGTTATTAATGAAAATAAGGCTTTAAATATTTATTATTATATTCCTCTTCTGGTTATTATTAGCCATAAATCAGTAGAGAATTAATAGAAATACAAGACATGCAAACCGCTTTTTTTTTTTTAAGTTTCGCTAGGCCTGCTAATACAGGAGTTCACTGGAGGTGTTTGAGAGTGGGAGATCATGTTGTTTTAGCTGAATTAGAGACTAGATCATCCTTGTTTGATCAGCCAAGACAGTGGAATGAGCCACTGCACTGTGCTGAGCTGTATGTGATGGTCACTACTCGCAACAAATGTAGGAGTAAAAGGGAAAAAGTACTAAGTTTGGTGGAAAAATACTGAGTGCACGGATTATTTCCAAAGTCACAGATTTTACTGCACTGCCACTCCTGAAATGAGTGCTTAGCAATGTATTGTGAAAAGTTATTGAAGCTCCGTCAAGTCATTGTCACATGTTTTTCCATTTTCCCTTAAGGCCAATCTGGGAACTCACCCAACTTTTGACATCCTCCCAGTGGCTACACCTGTTATCCAGCTTTTTCACTGCATTTAATTACCCTGCATGATAATGACAGCTAGTCATTCTGCAGACCTATATACAGTGCAAAGATAAGAACCGGCCATAAAAAGCACAGAGGGTGAGATGTGACTTCCACCAGTGGGCTCATTTATAGGCCAGGGTGTTTTATGGTTTTCTTCCATCACGGGCAGGAAGGGCTGCATGGAGAGAACCAGGCCTGGAACAAACTCAGAGAGTAGAGATTTATGGCTGGGCAATGAGCCAATGTTCAGTACGTGGGCTCAATCACAAATCTCCATGCACACAACTCAGATAAATATCAGCCTGAGAAACAAAGTTGATCATCAGCTACACACGGACAGAAACGGGGTGGGGGGGCAGAGAAATAAAGATATATGCTGATTTTGGATGGATTCTATGGAGAGGCAGATATATTTCAAAGTGAATGTTTGGCAGTTCAGACGGAACACAGTCTCCCTTTCCAGCAGCAGGTGAAAACGGACAGGAGAGGATGAAAGGATAAAGCAGCAAGCAGGAGGGAGGAAGAGAGAGCTGTGCAGATATCTTAGCCTGGGGACACTCAGGAAGACTTAAAAATCCTTACAAATTTTAAAAATGAATTGCAGCACGCATCTACCGCAAGCATCACAGCCACACACTCAGAACGGATCTTTAATAACAGCACTATCATCCTTCTGCTTTTGGGGGGGGGAAAAAAAATCGCTAACATCAAGACCCTTATTCTCACAGAATTGCACCAGTTTGTGCACATTTTCAGATCCATTCATCCTGTCTGTTAGAACTGCAAATACAAAAATACCCTGCAAAGACAAATTGTGTCATATACGTATATATTTTCTGTACATTTCCCCATTTACGTTTCATTGCCCATCATATGATGAGGCATTTTGGTGACATCTGCACACACCAACTCTACTGAGTTAGCCACTTTCACGCAGGCTCAATGGGAATTTTCCTCAAAAATCCTCAAAAATCAGAACCTGAATCCAAAAGTTAATAATCCGCTCAGAAGCTTTCACCCTTTGGTTTCTAAAACTACAGAAGAGAATGGACTTCATTTCAAACTGAGGAAACAAAATTACTCTAAGAGCAAAAATGCGTAGATATCGAAGTTTCATAGACACTGTCACTGTTAATGCTGATTACTAATACTCCTCAGAATATATTTTCAGAATGCATTCTCTGTGACATTTGACAAATACATATGTAACAGGGTAAATTCAAGATCACCTGCTGAAGTTCAAACCAAGCATCAGAATGGGGAAGATGCATGGTTCTTTTGAGTATTTGATAAACTGCTGATCTGCTGAGATTTTCCAGCACAACCTTGTCTAATGTTTATACAGAATGGTCGAAAAAAAGAGAAAATATCCAGTGAGCAGCAGTTCTCTGGGTGAAAATGCTTTAGTTGATGCCACAGAATGGCACATGGACTAAAACGGTAGAAGAACCTACGGGATGCTGCTTCTGTCAGCTAAGAACAGGAAACTGAGGCTACAGCTCACACAGTGTCATCAAAACTGGTCAACAGAAGACTGTCCTGGTCTGATGACTCTCAATTCCTGCTGCTGTTTGGAAGTTTGTCTAGATTCACCCTAAACAACATGGAAGCATGGATCCATTCAGCCTCGTTTCAACAGTTGAAGTTGGGGGTATATTTTCTTGCCACACTTTAGGCCCCTTAGTATCAGCTGAGCATTATTTGAGTATGGTTGCTGACCATTGTCCATCCTTTTTGAACCCGCAGTGTCACAAAAGCTCAAATCATCTTGCCAACTGGTTTCCTGAACGCAGCAATGAATTCACTCAACCCAGTTATCTCCACAGTTCAGTAGTGCATCTTTTGGGATGTGGTGTAGCAGGAGGGTCACATAAATGTGCCACAACTGTGTGATGAATATGGTCCAGAATCCCTGAGGATTGTTTCCAACACTTTGTGAATCTATGCCATGAAGAATTAAGGCAGTTCTGAAGGCCAAAGAGGGCCCAACCCAGTACCAACAAAGTGTATCAAAAAAGAAGTGCCTGCTGAGTGTGTGCTAAATAATTAACTACTTAGATATCCTTTCTTTGGGTGGATATGCAGTTTTTAAGTGTGGGAGTGGGATAAATATATTACTATAGGCATCTGAGCCTGTGTGCAGGACATCTTTGCTCACAGTAGTGAGTGGTTCACAACTAGAGAGTGAGGCACCTTTCTGTTTGTCCTTCAAACTCTGTACCATCCAGCGAGCTGTAGTACAGACTGACACTCTCAGCTGTATGAGAGAAAAAATAAGAGCTGTTTTTAGTCCCAGCTTACTCTGCGGATGGTCGTTTGACTTGTAAATATACAGTAACTCAAATCATAGCACAGCCATTGAATTTAGCTTATATGTATGATGAACTTGAATATTAACTACACCACCAAATGTCAAGACCCCAAAAAATGGTATCCTGGACGGACATACTTTTTAACCGGGATATCTTTGGCAATTATTTTCTTGCTTCCCTTTTTAGGAAACAATCATGTATTATAGTTGAAGGGAGCAGTTGGAGGAGAAGCTTCTAATAAGGTCAGCGTTATGAGAGGGACTAGTCAGGTCACGCAAACCTAAGTAAAGGAAGGTCATGATTCCAGAAAAATAAAATAAAATGAAATATATTGCCTCCCAGATACGGTGACTTCATAAACTATTTCCAAGGTTGGGCTCTTTGGGGAAAAATTAGCATGATTACAAGTGGCACTAGATAATGCATTGGGGATTAAGGCAACCAAAATACAGGTGTGAACAAAACAGATGCTTTCTGACAACCGTCATTTAAAATATATTTCCTATCTGGAGGGGGAAAAAAAACCATGACCAACAGCCGCATCAGGGCAGGAAAGGAAAAGACGGGAGACTCAGAAATAAAGATATAGTATATTCAAATTTCAAATGATATCCAGGAGGGAGTGAATATATTTCAATGTGAATGTTTGGCAGTTCAGATGGAACACATTCATGATGTCCAAGAGAAGATAAAAATGACAGGACAGCAAACCTGCTATCAGCACTTTCCTTCCGAAAATAATAAAGCACAACTCTGCTCAATACCACAACTCTATCCATGATATGTACGATATGAAGTTTTTAAATGTCTGTCCAAGTTATCCAAAAAAACAACAGTACTGTCATTCAGTTTGTGCTGTGCAAACGCAAGAAGACCTGGCAGTGCTGGTTTAAGGTGCAAACCTTGGAGGCAAGTAAGATAATGCAGTATTGTGTACACGGACTGTTGATACAATTAAGTGTGCAAGTGCTTGAAGAATTTTTATGCTGGAGCATAATGCCACTTTACTGGTGAATATAAACATAGATCTCTTGCAGCTTGTTAAACAAATGACTAATGCTGCTATTTGTGGATCATCTCTACTTTAGGGATGGAAACAGTTCTAAGAAGACATAAAGCGTCCATTATTTCAGCAAGTGCCCTAAAAAGGCACTTTTTGTTTAACTGATAAAACTTTGTAACAGTCTTGGTAATTATAGTAGAAACAACAGAAGAAAAGGAAATTGGAAAAGACGTTTTTACAGGACTAAAAAAATGTTCTACTGCAAGGACTTTGGTGTAGGTGTGCCTACAAAACCTCAGAAGGCCGCTATTCCTTTACCTTTTAACCCAGAGCCCTGTTCTCTGTATGTGGACTGACACTGTAGCTGATTAAATTGCTGATGATGTGGAATGAGCCCTGATTTTTCAGGTCAGCTGTTGTTGGATTGGCTGTAACAGAAATATATCCATGTGGTCGAACCTAGTCAGGAGCAGGTTTATTCACTGTAAACAGGATTACATAATGAATAGTGTTGCCCAACTGTGACTATGCCATCCTTGCGGGAGGTACCAGTTGCAATCAGTGCACTGTTAACAGGAAAATACTTTAAATGGCACAAAATGCTGTAATATGGTCACAACCCTTTGGGACCACTAGCTCGTCGAATGACTGTACATTTAAAGTACTTTGTGGCTTTGATCAGTGGAACAAACCAGATCAATGTAAACAAGAATTTAAAATCGATCCAAATCTTACGATCTTTGAAAGAACACACATTGAACAGTAACCTTTCCAGAACCATAAAACTGTTCATTACTGAAAGTACTGTATGATGACAGAAGACCAAAGTAATTCCACATTTTCCCCAAATGAACTAAGATATATATTCACACATTATTTGTGCTTGTAATAAAGGATAGCATGGTGATGTGGTTTTCAGCACTGTGGCCTGACAGCAAAAAGGTCTCAAATCGAGTCTGGGGCCTTTCTTTGTGGCGTTTGCATGTTGGCCCCAAGTCTGTGTGCATTCTCCGGGGTACTCCGGCTTCCTCCTATAGTTCAGAGACATGCAGTTAGTGGGGTTAGGTTAGACGGTGATTCGAAATCAACTGTAGGTGTGAATGTGAGCGTGGACGGTTGTCTGTCTCTATTCATTAGCCCTGTGAAATACTGGAGACCATTCCATGGTGTACCCTGCCTCTTGCCCTGTGATAGCTGGGATAGGCTTCAGTCCCCCGCGACCACGAATTGGATAAAGGGAAGAAAATGGATGGACATGGGGGATGCTTTTAACCTAACTCAGTCAGCTTTATGGAAACCATATTAATTACGCATCAACATGTCCATGTTAGACCTGTGTCCTGAAAACAAAATATTAGTATTATGTAACATTTTTCTCTTTCATTGGTTACATTATATTTGTGATGCATCAAAAATAGATACATAATCAGATAAATAGATTTCTAATGAGGCTGTAGACAAAGTTTTATTTTTTTTATGGAATATATACGGTCACATCTTGTGCACATGGTATCCCTCACACACTGCAGTTATCACCTTGCCTGAATTCACCACATTGTTTCAAGCTAAGTGACTCGTGTGTAGCCGGTGATTTGCAATGGTTCTAAAAGGCGCATGATGATGTGTTGCAGCTAGGAGTGTCAGATCAGAAAACACTGTGTTTTCAGAGGACATGGACAAATTATATGTTTTGCCATTGTGTGTTCGGATGGCAGGATGGTCAGAGCAAAAGATGTCTGTGTGCATGTAGGCTGAGGGCGTGTGGGTTATGGCATCTTGTTACAGAGGTCTGCCACAGTAAGTCAAGTAGCAGTCAGGCCAGCCATCAGTGTGAAGAGCCTCTTTACTGTTGCTCACTTCTCAAACAGCCACCTCCAATCACACTGATGCTGTCCTCCTTAGCTTACTGATTTTGCCTAATCAGGAGTGTGTTTGCCTAATCAGGTGTGTGTGTGTGTGTGTGTGTGTGTGTGAGAGAGAGAGAGAGAGAGAGAGAGCGAGAGTGAGAGTGA
>VVHJ01065611.1:27324-38851 GCA_015107715.1 Tylochromis polylepis
GTGTGCGTGTGTAATGGATGTGTGTATATAAGCATCCGCGTGTCATGAATGTAATGCAGTTTAATCAGTTGTACAAAACTGACCTATATAATTCTCCTTTTAACATTTCTGAAAATAATCATCTTCTGCTCATCATCTTTAAGTTGTAGAATATTTATATATTCTATATCTATATATAGTGAAATTAAATATAATTACAAATGACTATAGGGACAAACACTTTGTGAATGCTTTGTCAACCTTTTAGGTTTTCAACAGTTGTAAACAGATAAACATGCTCATAAAATGGAACATCATACAAACATATCCATAATACCCTGTATTACTTTGTTTGTATGTTAACGTGCTGCATTTTAGCTGTATCAGTGAGGGATGCTGGCATGTAAATGCCGGGTTAATGAATTCTTTAAAATGCAGACTTTTTGTTTGAAATAAGGTGGAAATAATCTTCCTCAGATGGTTGATCTTAATTTTCTAATCTTTGATTTTCTAATCTGTGTCTACAAGCTGCCATTTTAACCAGCTGAAAAATCTCATTTCACAAGATGAATAAAATTCTGTTGCCTGTGCAGCATTTAAAAAGGCACCAGTGCCGAATTGGATGTTTAATGCTTCAAAATCTTATCAGTTTTAAAGAAATCCTTATAGTAAATGCTGGACTTAGTTATCAAAAAAATTATTGTAAAACTATGTCACCCAGTCCTACCAATACATTCAACCCACAAGTACTACTGCCTGGAGTTTTTTTGGGGGGTGGGGGGGTTGTTTTTTGTTTTTCATTCAAAGTGTTTTTAATTTTAAAAGAAAACCATAAACAAAGATTTTAGGTCAACGTTTTGACTTCTCATATTCTCATATAGATGATCATGCTTCCATTTTGTTTGCATTCTCCAGTCTGCAAGGTTGTTCATTTACCTGGTACTTACCTGATGACAGTGTCTTGTGTGTCTTTGTCCTGTCTTCCTCCCCTCATCCCAGCCAGGCACAGCAGATGGCCATCCCTCCCTGAGTATGGTTCTGCTGGAGGTTTCTTCCTGTTAAAAGGAAGGAAAGTTTTCCTTCCCACTGTCGCCAAAGCGTTTGCTCAAAGGGGTCATATGATTGTGTTAGGGTTTTCTGTTTTCTTTGTATTATTGTAAGGTCTTGACCTTACAATATAAAGCGCTGTGTGTCAGAAATTAGTTGACCGTGTTTTGCTAATAGGTACCTTTTTATAAACAGGTAACTGAAATGTCAGGTTGGGGTAGATGACTGACAGCTACAGTTTTTAATCTCATCACATTTGATAATTGTGTATAGCATTTCTTCCCCCCTGCAAAAATAAAGTGGATTTTCGAGTATAATATACTCAATTTAGTTTTTCCTGCTTTAAGAATACAGGTGGGTGTTTGTCACCTAATCACAGGTGACTAAAATACATTCATTTCTGTGTTACCAGAGTTTAGTCATATATGAATTGAGCTCCTAATACTGCCTTCCTGTCAGATGCCACTGGCACCACAGAGATATGTAAACAGTGTATTTTGATGTCAGGTCCTTGACGCACATGCCAGTATTGGATACTTTAAGACAACAGTCCTCATTGAAGAGCAACAAAGTCCGCATTGAGACAGCAGAGCGGTGTCAGTGGAGCAAGTCACAAGTTTTCCAGACAGGAGCCCGCGGATTGTCCCGTTTAGCACTTTGTTTGTTTCGCTGCGTTTTCACTGGCTGATTAGTTTCATTTGCACTCGCTTCTTACTTTGGCTTTCACTTGCTGCTCAGGTTTAGGAAAAGACTTGGTGGTTTCTGATAAAGCGCTCTACAACATGAACATGCACACTGAAAAATAATGCTGCCTTCAGCTGTGATTCAAGAGCGCTTACAGCAATGTTTGATGCTTTGGACATCAGAACAGGCTGGGCACACATTTTGCTGAGGCTATGTGTGTCCATCTCTTTCAAAATGACTGACGGAGTCCCCATTTAACCCCTAATAGTGGGTGAAACTGGCATACAGTATTTACTCAGTGTCATCTAACAAGACTGCACTGGTGTTTTTGACTTTCTTTCTTTTTTTTTTAAATATTAGCGTTAGTAGTCTTTATTAGTCGTGTATATAGTGATGCTGCAAATCTATTTAACATTGGGTGAATTTCGTTTGTAATGCTGTGGAGGGAGTAAAGGAAGCGTGGGGGGAGGAAGCATGCAGATCTGGAAGTGGCTCAGAAGATTCCTCAACAACAAGAAACAGATGATCGTGTTCTTTCAATTATAATGCTGGCGTCAGCATGTATGTGTGCTTTCAAAACTTTATTACTAACACATTTGGATGACCGAAGCTATGGCCGGCTGTACTTTGGCAGTGATGACACAATACCCCCACCCCCTTGCAGTCAGGTTTGTTTTGCAGCGCCTTCCCTCCCTCCTTTCTCTCACCCATCCATTCTTCCTTCTCTCCCCCTTCTCGGCCCTCCAGCAGGTTCCACAGAGGTGAGTGTGTGTGGGAAGGCATTGCTGTGGGACTGATAAGGAAGGAACGATTTTCACTGGCCAGTAAAACCAGCTCATGGTTGTCAAGAGTGGTGCCGAATGTTACGAAACAATATCTTGGCAGCCAGTTTTCTCTCCCACCCACTGCTTAGAAGCAAGAAGTCATATTCTATAAACCGCAAATCCAGATATGATGACATCTCTGGCTCTTATTAATGCCGTTAGCTTAGTTAGGAGTTTGTTTTTAGCTCTGGACTACAACCTCCTACTCCACTCCAAGCTTGCTGAAGGCTTATTTTTGTCAGGCTGGGATAATTTTTTTCTGTCAAATCACTAAAACAGAATGACTAAACTGAAAGCCAAAAGCCACTGTATGTTGAATATTTACCTTATTTATCATTTTGAAAGTAATTTTGATTGCACTGTGTAATAATGAAATAATACAGCTGCAGGAACAAAAAATAAACATAATTTAATTTCCTTAACTCAGTTTGTCACTTTGACTTTGTGTGAAATGTGACTTACAGCGCAGTCACAAAACAAAGAGGATTTATTAGTCTGTGTGCAGAAGAAATGTCTGAATGCAAAGTATACAGCATCACCTGTTGCTGTATGCAGTAATAACTAGAAAGAGAACATTCATTTATGTCAGAATGCTGCAATCTTTCACTCGTTTTGGGCCAAATTTTGTCACTTCCATGATTATTCAAACAAATCAGCTACAAAGAGTTATTCAATCAAGTCTGAGCTAGGGTGAGTAGTTAATCTCACCTTGACTGTTAGCCACCGGAGGGCGTAGTGATATGATACAGAATAAACTTTGGCTGATTTTGGACTGATTTGTTCATTTAACCCTGTCTCCACAGGAAGCATATGTTAGCTGCATGCTAGTAGAACAGCAAAGATGCATTTGGGCACAGTACTGAATTGTAGCTCTCAGTGTCCAAACTCCTCTGAGCAGCAAGATTTGCCCCTCAGCACCCATACTGGTAACACCTGTGCACAGTAATCTGTGTCGGCCACCAGAGAAACTGTCCTAACCTTCTACTTTGGGCATGCTCACTGCAACAATATGATTGGCTGAAATTTAAAAAAGTACCATCTTAGCAGTTATGGAGTTCTCCCATATGGCGGACTTCTTCACCCTAAAAACACAGACATAAAAACCTGTGTTTATTAATGTACCAGCATGTGACTAGTGGATGTTAAAGTTTGTGATTTACTGTTTGTATTTTGTTTATTGTTGTTGTGAAGAGCTTTGTGATCCTGACCTAGAATGGTACTATATAAATAAATTTTACATACTTACTGCCTAAACCCAATAAAACTAAGTAAAAATTAAAGTAAAGATTGCATGGAAGAGAAACTTTATGGTCCCGTAGAAGATCTAAACTTCAGTCTCCCCAGTCAGCAGACAGACGCATTTATATAACCTGCACATTCATTAACAGTGTTAATGCTGGTAGGCTAAATATCACGCATTGTAATAGAAGGTGTAAGTAAAGAGCTTCGACTATTGTGTGGCTTTAATTGAACTTGAATTACTACTGCTACTTAATCAAACACAGGTAGGACAGATGACTTAAATATGCATTTTATAAGACCAGTGCAAAATCACACCATCCCAGGAAACTGAGCTTTATATGGAGCCCAACAGTTGTCTGCAGTTCCCGCACTACGTTCACCTGTTGGTCACTACATGTAGATGTAAGGAGCAATAACTTTTATAAAATAAAATTTATAAAAATAATTTGTAACCAAAAGTGCCAGCACCTTAAACCAAAGAATGTGGCAAAACTGGAGAAATATGCTCTTCAAGCCTCGGAAGCTAGCTTTAATTAGCTGCCTGTTTTTATGGCGTCAGGAATTTGACAAAAAGGATAAAAGGAGGTAACCACAGACTGACCATCTTTTTCAGGCCGTACAATGCAAAATATCATTATAACTGCATTCTTTTTTATGACCAGCAGGGGGAGACTCAAAAATAATGCTAATTGTGTAGAAGACTATGAGATGATGACTCTACTTAATGACCTCAGAACAATAGTTTATGGTCCTATTTGGTCTCAGTTTAGATTGAAACAGGCAATAGGCACAGGCAACCTTGTAAATGATAACTAATTGTCATATGGGCATGCAGGGTTATTGTTTTCTCAGTAATATCCAAGGTTTTGTGATGTTTGAATTAAAAAAAAAAAAAAGCTGGAGGTGTGCTGTGTCTCTTCAATGTACAATCAATGGGGGTAAGGTGACTCATCCTTGGTCACGGCAGCTTGCAGTGAATGCATGTATGAGAGCAACAAATTCTAAAGTGCTATTCATATTTACCATTTATATCGGTTGAAAAGCCTGGCTTTTCAAAGATGCTGAAGTCACTTAGTTCTTCTTAGATAAAGCTATACTTGAGTTAATACTGAATCAGTTGTATACTGACACAACAGCATTTCCCCTTTTGGCTTTGAATAAATCTCAGCAAGGCCTGCCTTTACTTGAAAAAGGAAATCTCGCTACCTCCCTCTCCCTTTGTAATATTTCTGCTCATCCCGACTCGCTCTCCTTTTCTGTGACACGTACTATATACAGCATCAGACACCCATAAATATCACTCTGTCACTCCGCTACAGGATGATGTATGAGCCTTTGAGTTGCTGGTGTGCCATCTTGAACTAGAAAGAGCATAATACACTCACTCACACTCATATACACATTCATCTCTGACCCTCCACCCCTCCCACAAGGCGCACACATACTGAGGTAGACATGTGTCATAAAGCCAGCGAAATACGCGCTGCTCTGCCCTTGGCTAGTCCCATGGCAACCTGGGAAATGGAGTGTGCTGGCTTGTGGTGACCTCTACACCAGAAGCAAAATAAGAAGTACGTACGTGGACCAACACGCCCGACTGAGGAAGTGTGAATGTCATCAGTGTACGAAGGTACTAAAGGATTTAAACAGTCACTTAAACATGTTTGTTGCAGTCCATAACTAAATGTAGAAAAATATACTGGAAGATAGACGAGTGTGAGTGCAACACACACACACACACACACACACGCACATACACACACACACAGGCTAGTTATTGGCAAACAAGCCCTTGAGGCAGAGGTCTACAGATGGGGTTGGAGATTGTTTCCTCTTTGAGTCAAATCTGCAGGGCTTTAATTGGCTGCTCCTCTTTCTGACCTCTGACCTTTTGACACAAATGACCACAGCACCTGAGACAAAGAGAGATTTCCCATCAGGTGTTGTTCAGCAAAAGGATTCCATGTACTGATTCATGTTGTCGGATCAATGGGAAGGCCATGGGGGGAAGAATACTTTTGCAGCCGCTGATATTTTGGGATTTGTGTGGTATTTTGCTGCGATATTTACTGTCTTATTCCCTTCATAAGTGCTTTATGTGCAGTCTCCCCGGCAGGATAAGATGGAATTTGACTAGAAGTGATGGAACTGATATTAGCCTTTTATTAACATGAGAAATGGCTGAGACACTGGTGTCTGGCTTTTGCAGGGCAAACATAAAAATCTTAATATACGGTGTGTTGTATTGAATTTATATTAAGAACTGATTAAATTATGCATATTTTGATTGCATGCTCATATAATATCCATCGTATGTGTAGATGGTTGTAGTGTGTGTGTGTGTATGTGATCTACTCACAGTGCATATATAGATAGATATGCACATACACAGTGCTTCAGCACCTGTCATAAAAACAAGGAAATACATATAATGCATAATAAATATTTTACAAATCCATCAAACCTGTCTCAAACTATAACTCATTTATTAGAAAAATAATAACTGAATGTTTTTTTATACCCAACTTTGAGCCGGCACACTTGACTTCTCTGAGAAGTCGGAAGTTAGTCGAGCATAACATTCAACCACTAAAACTAATTTTTCTGCTCAGGAATGAAAGTAAATAACTGTAATTTAGCGTCTTAATCAAAAAATAATAAGGTGCTTCACTATTATTTTTCCAACCTGCTTTTTTTCATCTATCCATTCTTTTTTGTTTATCTTTATAAGGGTTGCAGGGGAGCTGGAGCCAATCCCAGCTCTCAAAGGGTGAGAGGCAGAGTACGCCGTGGAACAGTCACCAATCTGACAAAAAAGCAGCCTGCTTTTTTTCCAAAACAGTAAATGTTACATTTTTAGCAAACAATAATTATTATATTTTATATATTTGTTTTCTTTTGAAAACATCTTTCCAATCCAGACCATGCTGGTAGATTAACCATTACAGAAATACTTAATTTTACGCAGTTGTGGCATAAACCTAATAAATTTGTTAAGCTCCATATTTGCAGTTTAATAAGAATTGATGCTGAAATTACATAGTTTAAAGGTTGCTATGCACATATTAAAGATGTTTGTTTTTTTAAAAGACATATTTTTTACTAAAAATTATGAATGCTCTTTCTCGCTCCTTAAAGTAATAAAAGAGAAAATAAGCATATGCAAACTTTGTTTGTTTGTTTTTTTCATTTTCACAAGTTTAAGTGCTGGACACAAATTCTTTATAAGCATGTGGATATTTTAACGTCCGTTCTAGTGACAAACTCTGAACATACATACTATAATTTTACACAAAGAATTTCCAACGTTTGAGTGCATGAACAAGTGTAGGGAACAGAAGAAAAACAGATTTTTTGAGTGGAGGGGGCTTTAAATAAGTCACCCAAGGAAACAACACAAGACATCAAAAAGAGAGAGAAAAATCTTTGCACAGAAGATTTACTGTGGAGCGAGAGGTGCTGGCAGCTGCGAGATGAACGTGTAGTCAGAGGAATAAATCAAATGTCTGTAGTACTGACCGCACATATACTGTTATGAGCTGGCTGTGCAGCCTCCTCTTCAATACTGCTTTTTTCCCCTTTGCCATACCATCAAAGCCGCAAGTTTGGTGTGCTCTTGAGTCCATGTAATCATGTCATATGTGACAAATATTAGAAATATACAGTATACATAAAGACTAGAGACAAATAAAAGAGAAAAAATGGATCCTTAGATGTTTTCTCCAGCCAGCAGAGAAAAAGCAACTTTTAGAATCAGTGCCAAGGTGCATTAAAGCCGTTCTGGTCACATGTGGTGGCCTATCTGTACATATGCATATAGAAATCCTGCATACACATCAACAGCTTTAGATTAATATCAGAAAGTCAGTATCCAAGCAGGCTTAGACCAGGATGCAAACAAAAGGCCTTGCTATCTACATCGCCAGTGCAGGGAGTAAGTGGGGTGATTTAACCTGACATTTTTACAATGTGGACGACGACTGACATGAAACTGCACATGAAATGCTTGAAATGCAGTAACAGATATGTCAGCAAGAGCGGCATACTTTGGTTAATAAGTTAGCTTTTTTTCTTGGTTAATGATGCAGAAATCATTTATCGTTGATGCATCAATAAGATTATGAAGAAAAACAATGATTCGGGTCACGTATTGAACCGATCCGTGGGAGGCGTTCTCTTGGACTATGGACAGTTTTGAGTTAGTGATTGCAAAGACTAATGGGACTGCTAATGTTCATGTTAAAGATGTTAAGTTAGCATGATGTTATTGATATTGCAGTTGTATTACATTTGGTCTCTGCAGTTGGTCTAGGTTCTAGGTTGGCGTTTACTTTATTTCTAGATTGGACTATAGTCCTAAAAGTCCCCTTTCATCTTTCATTTGAAAACACCAAAGTACCAGAAGGGAAAGAGTGATCATATGAATCCCATATTACTGTCCTTTTTATTGGCTCCCTGTAAATCCAGAGTTAAACATCCTTCTGCGTTTTTACAAAGCCATGAATGATCAGGCCTTGTCATATCTTAAAGACACCTCTCTCACAACACAACCTTAAAATGGGAGGCAGAACCTTCAGCGCTCAGGTTCCTCCCCTGTACCATCTCCCAGTTTGGGCTCAAGAGACAGAGACAGTCCTCTGATGTAAAACCACAACATAGTTATGGATCAGGTCCTCCTGAACTGTCCCTTTAAAGGGAATTTATGGTTCCAGGGATGGCCCGTCTACCTGCAGAGAGCTCTGTCAGTGGAGGCAGTGTACAAAGTATGTGGTACAACTGCTCTTTCTGATACTTCTGCTTGTCCATCAGCCAGCTGCAGAGAAGGATGAAGTTCGGGAGCACACTATCTGATTGGAAATGTGTACGTAAACTGAAACATTTGAGGTACCGTAAATTACACTTTAGCCTTCTGGGGGACTTCCTGTGAGGCACTAATCACTTGATTTAACATATCGGTACTGCATGTGATTAACAATTTACTTTGTGCAGTCTTATTTTTCTTCTCATCCCCCCAAGTTTGTCTTCCTGACCACCATTGCAAAATCTGTGCTCATAGAGGATCATCTGGGTTTCTCTGATATTGTAATCTCTCAGCCACACAGAAGAAAGCATCTTGTGGCATCTACTTAATTGAAAATATTTTGGAACTCTAATTGTATGCATATAGAAAAGTCAATGATCTCCATGTTTGAATGATTTTGTGTGGAAAAAGTTACACGGGATTTTGGGATCCCTGATTTATTAACAATGTGACACTAATTCTGGAACGCAAGTGAAAAATACTTATAAGGAGAATGAATTAAACAAAGTCCAGTGGCCACTTTTTATTCAACAATGATCACATTACAAATGAAGAATAATACATACAATTGTAATTGCAAAATACAGTATAATAAACAAAGTCTGTGGTGAATTAATACCAATACATATATACATGTATTGGTATTATATATATATTACTTTTTTCTTTTTTTTTTTGTCCAGTGAGGATGAATAGCATGAATAAATTTATGTTGTTTTTACTAAATTTTGGCCTAAAAACAGGGACATTTAAAAATACATAATGTTGGCTCAATATGTCTTGCTACTGGCAGCTCTATTCAAAAAATAAAAAATACTGATATTGGTATCTGCCATGAAAAAACCCCATGTCAAAGCCTGGTTTAGACCCTGTGTGACTGGTAGCATTATTTTATTCATGATATGAGTGAATCAGTGTGGTGCATAATGCTTTTTTAAGCTATTCACACAGAGAAAAGAGATGGAGAGGAAATTGGGTGAACTGCGTGAAACAGAGACACTGGGATAGAGAGGGGTTAGAAAGAGTGGGAGTGAGAGACAATGTGATACAGAGGAGGAAATGAGAGAGAGAAAGAAGGAGAGAGAATAAATATACAGGATTTATGCAGGAAGCAATGAAGCCGCCTCTCCCTGGTAGAGCGCCAAAAAGGAAGTGAGAGTGAGGACACTTCCTGGTAAACTGTGCCCACTGCTTTCATAACCGCATGCAAATGTGACAAGCCACAACACTTAAGAGATGAGGCAACGCTCGGCACTGGTTTTGGTCTCATCTTGGAGCGTTTTTGACTGCTAAAGCGAGAAGTTCCCTGGTTTTTTTTGTTGTTTTTTTTGCTTCGATAGATCTCGTATGAAGTGACAGATTAATGGGAAAAAAATCACTTCCCACATATCCATTTCCTTCAGTTAACCCACAGGAGTCATGCTTTCAATAGCAGTAATTGTTACAAATGGATCATTGCTCAAAACAAAAAGAAATGGACACGCACTGCCTCAAGTGCAACTTCTGACCTTTGAAGTGGACACTTCAGTCTATACGACAAGCAATCATAAGCAGAAGTAGTATTACAAAGATGAAAGAGAAAAGAGGCCAGTGATAAAGATGGATGACAAATTAAAGGAATGAACAGAACCCTTGACCCCTGAAGTGAAGGGACCCTAGTGGCTCTGTTATGTTGTTTGGGTCCACTTTTCCCCCAAGAGGGAAAGGTTACTGCACATCATTTCAAAGCAGCTCTGAGTGTTCACCTTTATGGAGTGACTTGCAAGTTGGTCAGCCAGGATATCGTGGTTCCTGGCTTGTTCGGGACCATGTGTTGACTTGCTTTTACTCTCTGGGTGCTGCTGGTGGATTGCTGACACCAGCGTTGCCTCGTACAGAAATAATCTTTCACGAGATATAGACGAAAACGATTAAATACATTTTTATGGAAAATGATTAACATCAAGAAGAAGACTTAAGTGGATGATAAATGCACATGGTATATAGACTGGTTCTTATGTAGCACTTTTCTACACTACTTAAGCACTCAAAGCATCCATTCACACACACAGACAATCATACAAGTGCTTTATTCTACTTGTAAGTGTGTTCTATCTAATATCTAACAGTCACACAACAATGAAAGCATCAGGAGTAGCTGAGGGTTCGGTATCTTACACCAGGATACTTTGGGATTCATCCTGGAGCAGCCAGGGGTCAAACATGCGTACAACCTGAGCCACAGCCACCTCATGAAACCAAATATGATTAAATCCTAGTTGTAATGGCCTCTCTTTCATTGTTTTGAAGAGAAGTTTGTCTACAATTTCCTTCTTTCCAGATCAGTTTACCTTTTTGCCTTTCTTGCTGCTGCATACACAAGTACATGCTACATGGGCAACATCAGAGGAACTCTCCATGGTCACCAGCTGCCCATTCATCACATTACACCATAGGGGTCTTATGCCTGGCTTATTGAGATGTTACCATATGCAGAAAACTTAATCAGAGTTACATTTTGGCATCAAAAGCTACTTCGTTGGGTTTAGAAACACACTGTTGCACAGTTTCAGACATACTCCTTAAAAAATTAAACACAAAAGCTGAGAAATGACACTTGGACAGTGTGTTTATGAACTCTAAAGTGAGTGTGTGCATCAGTGAGAATGAAAACTGCATACTCTGTTACAGAAATACTTCAGTAAATCAGTACATAGTACCACACTGTTGTGACAAATAAAGTACCAAGACACTTTCTGTCCATTTGTCGACTGGCTGTAATTGTTTTGGGTAATTAACGAATCCCAAACTCTGTCTAACAGACTCTTAAAAATGAGAAACTGTATAATATAATATAATATAATATAATATAATATAATATAATATAATATAATATAATATAATATAATATAATATAATATAATATAATAAAAACAAATTAATTATATCTTCAAAAGACCAAAAGCTTAAA
>VVHJ01065611.1:39102-51083 GCA_015107715.1 Tylochromis polylepis
AATGGCTCAAGATAATATAATGAGATTCTTCTTTCATAATATAATATAATATAATATAATATAATATAATATAATATAATATAATATAATATAATATAATATAATATAATATAATAAAAACAAATTAATTATATCTTCAAAAGACCAAAAGCTTAAAATGTTGTTCTGTTCACAATTTAAACTTTTCATTACAAGGTTTATTAAAAAAAACCCAAAAAACAATCAAGCCAAAGCCAGCAGGTACAGGGAGAATTGACAAACTTTATGGGAATTTGTTGATTTTTTTTTAAACTGTAGCAGTAACAATGTCCGTGGAGAGAGCGAGGTCACCGATGTTAACCACGTGGCCTGTTGTTTCCAATACGTTTTACCCACTCAGATCAATGTTAACTGCAGAATGATGAACTCATGTTTAACATCACTTAGAGTCTATATTCATTAAACCTCCATTAGGCTGTGAGCTAAATATAATTTTAACATGCTCGATACTTAAATTACACTGCTGAGGCTTAGCAGATGCATCAACCCATTAATAAATGTAAAAAAAGGAGTATTGATAGCAAAAGAATAAGCCTAATAAGATCATCTGTTTCATGTAAGTGTGTGGTGGGGTATCGCTAAAATATGGGTTCACTCTGCAGTTTCAGAGATGTACAACTGAAAACTGTCTCCTTCCTCTAAGATAAAACTCTCAAAGTGACCTTTACTGCTTTAATTTTTTTTTATGATATTTTAAGGTGATATGACCCTCTTCACAGAATGGCCTTCACATCCCCTGTTATTAGCTCTGATTGTTTTTCTACACAAGCCCTTCACTTCTTCCATTCCCACATTCTCATTTCTTCACCCCGAACTCACCCGTTCACCCTTTGGCCCCTGCTCTCCCCTCCATAGCCTGCCTCCTGCCCCTCTCAGGTTGTGATTACCTATCGATCAGCAGTTCACACAATCATTTGGTCAAGGCTCTAATTGCATTTTCTCTCTGTGTGGGTTACACAGAGAGAGGATCGATCATCAGCTAATGAGAGATGTTGGGCAGGGAGGCGGGGGGAGATGAGGAAAAGGCCTGTTGTTCTAAAAAGAGGCTACTGTATATGAGCGCTAACCCCCCTCCCCCTCCTCCTGTTAAATGCTCTTGTTGCCATCATTCCTACATCCCAGCTTCAGTATTGCCTACGCAGTATCGACCTTAAGTCTGAGCTATCAATATCTTAACACGTGCACATGCACACATAAGGATTTATGTAGATGGCCTTTAGATAAAACTTGGAGGTGAGCAGCAATTTTGTAGAAAAGGGAAGACGAATAGAAAATACTCTCAGTGACGTAAATGGATAGATCATTGTATGCATTTGATTGGCACTGAAACCATCGGGGGTAGACTGTGAGTAAAAGTATACTAGCAGCCATAGTATGCAAGCTTGAGAGCAGTAGTAGACTTCACCGCTTGGCAGCAAAGCATCTGTTTGAGACAATAAGAAGACATCTAGAAAGTGGTTGTAGCTTGCATTTCAGAGTTGTGATATGTGGCTTGCAGCTATGTGGTTGTTGGTTAGTGTCACTCTCAGCCAAACATTTTGGGAATTTTTCTATTACAAGATGCCAAGAATTCAAAGGAATCTTTGTATGTAATGAATAAGTAGATCATACTAGAAATTATTGCATGGGTTTAATTCTGAGAACTATTGTCAGGGAACATAGTTCAATGATATATCCAGAAATGCAATTTAAAATTGTACTATGCAAAAAAAATGTCACGGCAAAAGGAACTGGAGGACCCAGATGCAGAGCTCTTAGCAATGAGACAGTGCATTTATTTACAGTGCAAAAACAGTTCTGTACACGATGCAATGTGCAATAAGTCCAACAGTGATTAGCTCCCAGTTTCCAACAGTGCTAAAGCAGTCCAGTGCAATTCTGTCCTCCTGGAAATGATCCAGGGTTCGTGATCCTTCTCCAAACAATCCACTCCATCCCCAACTCCTGGTTAACACAAACACAACACACAATGAGTAGATTATCCTCATAAGCACACGACTCCTAAACAGTACTTTCTACTGCTTACTACCAGGCTTAATGCAATGATCCAGCGCTGACTGTTGCCCAGCCACACCTTTAAATAGGTCTGCCCGAGATGGCGGATGATTGGAGGCAGCCGGAGGAGTGATTAGTCGCAGGTGTGGTAGCTTCAGCGCAGGGACACTTCCGGGTCGGACGCCACCCAGCGCCCAGACTTCCGGAAGTACGAACTTCCGTGAACAAACACACAGCAGGACAGGGAGGAAAAGGGAGGGGACACACAAAAAACACCATAGGCAGGTCAGCTGGTGAGGACTGTCTGACCATGACAGAAAAAGCATGAAAAGATCCAGAAATCCTGCCACTTTCTTGGGCTAATTTAACACCAGCTACCCAATTAGGGTTAAGGTTTTGCTTTGTTTTACCTACATGCTAAATAGGCATATTGTTAAGAAATTAGATGATGGTATGTCAAATGAAGTTTTGACATGATAGTTAACATGATAGTTTTTCTTTTGAAAGTAATTTGTTTTGGGGTTTGTTTGTTTGTTTGTTTTTGATGCTCCAAACAAGTGAGAATTCTCTGTTAAACTGTTAAACAAACCCAAACCCTAGCTGGCTACCAAATCACCCAATGGATGTTAAGAGGTTGATTTCAGCCTCTGCCATCTGAATCACCATAAATTCTGAAATAACTCAGGGTTCTTCAGGCTAAAAAGGTGAGGAATCATCTAGCTTGCTAAGCAAGCACAAAGCTAACATCTGCAAGGCGATGGTTGTTAGTGAACAGCTCAAGATAACTTGCATTTATATGAAGGTCATATTTAGGTCATATTCCACAGTGGTGGATGGGTGATGATTTGGGCTTGTTTTGCAGTCACAGGACCGTGTGGTCATTGAGTTGATCACGAACTCCTATGTATACCAAAGTGTTCTAGAGTTCCTAGAGTTCGACGGTAAATGTGACCCTATATGTGTGACAGCTAAAGCTTGGTCCAAAGCAGTTCAGAACAATGATCCCAAGCACAGAAAAAGAAAAGAAAAAGAAAATTAATTAAGTCCAGACCTCAACCTGATTGAAATACTGGGCCTTAGGAGAGCTGTGCAGAAACAAACCTCAGTGAACTGAAGTAATGTTGTACAGAAGAGTGGCCCAAAATTCCTCCACAGTGATGTGACAGACTGATGAAGTCACACAGAAAACAATTACTTCAAGTTACTGGTTCTTAACTTACTTACTTACTGCTAAAGTTACTGAATCATGGGGTGTACTTCACAGCACTGCAGAGTCTTGCGAAAACTTTTTTTACTTGACTGTATATTTTTGGGCAAACAGTGAAATGTTTGTTTCAGGATGTTCTATGTTGTCTTGGCAAACAATTTAAGGACTATATTTTATCTAAAAATGGTACAAATTATTGTACTCTGTTTATACTTATGTCTTATATGGTGTCAAACTGGTCTGACACTTTCTGCTGTTTGTTGCGTGTTTGAAAGGGTAACTATGAACAAAGTGTGAAAAACAGCATGAAAACAGGTTGAGATTATTGAAGTCTTATATTTTAATAGAATAGAATAGAATAGAATAGCTTTTTATTGTCACCGTTACAAGAACAGTGAAAGGCAGTTTGGCATCTCTCCATGTGTGTGGAGTACGCAATAGCGTAAGTATTTACACAATAAAATTTACATTTACACAAGAAGATATGTACAAGTTATACATGCAATATGGGGCTATACTAAACAGGAAGGGATTACTTCACAGCCAATTTAGGCAAGAGAAATGATGGGCCGGTAACTCTAATTAATGCACACGTGGCACCTGAATGCTGCACAACAGAAAAGCTTGATATCCATTGTGCATGAATTATATGCAGTGATAAAACTAAAGCAGTTGTCCTCCACTTGCGCTGTCTCAGCTGTTGCTTCCTCATCCGGTCATTTTCCTGTTCTGCCTTTCACTTTCTCTTGCTTTCTCTCTGGCCGCTGCTTTCAGTGAGCGAGTGGGCTGCATATTGATTTTCAGTGTTGAACTTAGTGTGTGTGTGTGTGTGTGTGCGCGCGCGCGCGCACTTTTCTCTCCTTACTCTCTCTTTCACCCCCACAGACACAAACTGACGGAGAAGTTGATTAGGTGCAGCTCTAAATATATCCTCCACCTCTTCCACCTCCTCCTCCTCTTCTTCCTCTTCCTCTCTCTCCCTTTCTCTCGCTCATGCCTTCACCCACTCGCTTTACCACACTGGTTCAATCGCTTATTCTCTGCATTTTCTCTTGCCCGAATCGCTTGGACATCTCTCTGCCAAGCGCTTTCCCTTCCTCTCTCCATTTCTTTTCCAGTCACTCTGAGCACATCATTTGTCAATCCTCCCAAAAAAAAGGAAAAGGTTGGGGTACAGAGAGATGGAGAGCCATGCGCAGCATTGCCAGGTTTGGCTGAAAATCATATGATAATTTGACAAATTTAGGAGTGATCGGAGAAACTTTTAGAACGGTGTCCATTTTCTGAATTTCTGCACACATACTTTTGTTGCATACATTCCAACTTTCAACTATACTTTTTTCCGCATGACTCACCACTTTACCTGAATAAATCCCACACACTTACGCATGTATTCAGGAGCGCACAAAAGAAAACACTTCAATTTTCAAGTGGAAAAAGGCTTGTTCCTTTGAAATATACGGTTTGCCATAAATAAGGCCCTTTACTTAAAAATATGGAATGATAATGTAAAGGTTTGGGTGGCATGGTGGTGCAGTGGTTAGAAGTGTAGGCTCAAAACAGTAGGTAGTAGGACCTTTCTAATCTGTGCGGAGTCCTGCTCACTTCTTCTTCATGTTCAAAGACATGCATTTTAGGTTACTGAGTAATTTATAAATTGGCTGTAGGTATGTGGTTTCAGTCTCTGTGTTAGCCTTGTGAGGGACTAGCAAACTGTCCCTGCTCCTTGCCCTACGTCAGCCATGATACACTATGTTGCCAAAAGTATTTACTCACCCATCCAAATCATTGAATTCAGATGTATAAAATCAAGCAGCTAGGCGTGCAGACTGCTTCTACAAGCATCTGTGAAAGTACAGGTTGCTCTCATGGTACCATGATAGGATGCCACCTGTGCAACAAGTGCAGTCGTGAAATTTCCTCGCTACTAAATATTCCACAGTCAGCTGTTAGTGGGATTATAACAAAGTGAAAGTAATTGAAGCCATGAAGTGGTAGGCTACAATCACAGAGTGGGGTCAGCGGATGATGAGGCAGATGGTGCTCCGAGGTCGCCAACTTTCTGCAGAATCAATGGCTACAGACCTCGAAACTTCATGTGGCCTTCTGATTAACTCAAGAACTGTGTGTAGAGAGCTTCATGGACTATGTTTTGCTTTTCCTCTCACTCGGGCTTGGTTGGGTTGATTGAGAATCATCGTGCATTAACTGAAATACTGGCCGCTCTGAGACAGCAGCAACAAGTGTAAACACAACTCTGACATATTGTAACTTCAAAAGATGGTAGAGCAAATTTGTTAACAAGCAGTTTTTTCTTTACACATCCAGCAGATAATGAGCAACATTAGTACACACTTGGAGTCGTGTTTGTGCACATCTAACGTGTGAGTTCCGCATTCACTCTCAACTTAGCTCTGTACTCCAACTGTCAATTGCAAGGCTGAACTGCTAATCTGATATACTGGGCATTTTCCCAGTGGGCCAACGCACAATTTTTTTTTTAATAAAAAAAAAAAAAATTCTGTATTTGTTAAGCAATCACGATGGGCCGCCTGGACCAAATGCCAGGGCCTTGTTCAGTTTCATTGCTAAATAGTTACTAACTTTGTCTGCATTACACTGGTGCTGAGCAGGTAGTGGGAGGTATCATTTGACAGTTTTTTCGGTTACCAAAAAAACAAACAACCAAACCAACAGCTGCCTGCTGGAAACAAAGCTAGTGAGAAATGTGTGAGTAAAGCGACCAGAAGTCGTGGGCTGTAAAATCAAAACAATTAGCAAGCTAATTGTTGAAGTCCTACCAATGACGCCTTTAAAATGGGAAAAAAAATGGAGAAAATGTTGTTTAAGAAAAAAGAAAAACACCAGAACTGATGTATAACCAATGCAGTCATATACAGGAGTTGAAATATTTGCAAAAGTTGTATCTGTTGATTCGCACTCATAAATATGGATTGTAGCACTTCCAGTTACAAATGCTACATCCACTTGAGGATGGAGTAGGCGGTGGTATAAGCCATAGGATCTTTGGATCAACAAAAAAAGTTTTATTTTACTTCCTGTTTGTTTAGGTTCACACAGCTTATTTGTTTATATTTAGGAGCAGAGCATGGGTCCTGTTAAAATGCAATATCAGAAAGCTCCATTTTTGTAGTCTTTTTGGAGGACAGTCTTGAACAGTTAGTTAGTTGCGCAAACACAAGGTGTGCCTCTAACTGAGTTACATTCATTTCAATTCATGCTGTGGAAAAAAGGTGGTTTGCGTCCATGCGCACAAACAAACGGATTACATTTATCACTACTTCGCCAAACACGAGACTGTGCTGGAATAACACATACGGTGCACAGCAAGCGTAAAATAATAAATAAATAAAAGTCCCTGTGAGTGTGTATAAAGGGCAGCATTTAAATGGAGATTAGCTGAGATGATGTTAGAGATAGAAAGGGTCCAGATGGAAGAAAAGGAGCCAGTCTGTTTGTTCTGCATCTATGCTCGCTATCCTGGATGTAAACACAGCACACGTAGGCCTACTGCAATTTAGAATACTGATTGCAGCGTGGGACAAACAAACAAACAGGCTCACTGGGCCGTTCTCCTGGGCGTGTGTGTGCCACTTTGTGTCCCCCGATTTAAATCTCATTTGCCTTCTCCTGGTTTCTCTGAACGCCATGGCTGATGTGGAGCCGAGCAGCCAAGCGCTCCACTCATTGTTTGAAGGGGGGGTGGGGGGTATTCTCATAAACGAAGCATTTTTCAGACAATGAGCACGTGGGCGTATGGCTTTAGGCATATTTGACAGGATCAAATGACTTGCACAGAAAAGAAAATTCTGTCGTTTATGAAATAATCCCACTATACTTATTTCATCCACATCCTCTCTGCTGCTTATTTTTTCTCTCTTCTCCTCTCATCTATTTTTTTTTAAGTGGATTGAGGTAAAATGTGAATCTGTATTCAGTGGGTGGCTTTAAGATACACTCACTTTGTTTAGATTCGAAATGCACATCACATATGCATGATGACATAAACCCCAAGGGTTGTCCACAGATCTGCCCATTTTTCTTTTTTGTTGTTGTTTTTTTTTGGGGGGGAGGGGGGTTGAAGAATACAGAAGCTTGGTGAAATACAGTGTGTTTATCACGCTGATGTTGTTTTGACTCTGTCTGCGAACATGTGGTTTTGTAGTACTGAAAACGTGTGTAAATGCCTGACTGTGCGTTTGTGCCAGTAAGAGTCCGCAAGTTTTTTTGTTGGTTTTTTTTTCATCCCTTTCTGAATAATGGGATCAGTGAGTTCAAACAGGCGGTGACAGTGCGGGGTGTCTTTTCACACACAGGCAGCTGACTGTAATCATTTGCATACCTTGCTCACAGAGTTGCGGTACATGAGTGTGAATCCTGGTTTGTGTTGTGCTGCTGCACCTTTCTCACACTTTCCTGACTCACCTGTTTTGCCGTGGTGAGGAGGCTGTTATAATATTAAAAAAAAGAACAAGTCCACAGGATGTGTGTGCTTGCAGCCCAGTACATCCAGGAGCTTCACTGTTAGAGTGCCTACTACTGGTGATAGTAATTATGATGAGAGCAAAGGACAAGTTATGTGACCCGGGGTCCTTTTCATTATGCTGACATGTCTCATAGCTTCCCTCCATCGCTAGCTCCTGTCAGTAAGGATGTGAGAGACAGATGTAAGCCTCAGCCTAATGATAAATGCTTACCTCCGTGAGCCTTAAGCAGCGTCAGTTACTTATCATATGCTGCACAGCTGTATCACCTTTAAAACCTACTGCTACAAATGTCAGAAGAACATCTTCTGTTACAGGCCTACAAAATACATCAAGCTTTCATTCATTTTAATTTAGATATTCAAATCGATTCTTCTTCTTATCCTTAGCATCCTCTTCTGCCGCACCAATCCTCTGCATGTCCTTCTTCACTACATCCATGAAACTTCTCTGTGGTCTTTCTCTTTTACTCCCAACTGGCAGCTCCATCTTCAACATCCTTTGTCCAGTATATCTACTCTCCCTCTTCTGCGAAGGTCTAAATCATCTCAGCCATGCCTTTGTCCCTAAAACCCTCAGCCTGAGCTGTTCCTCTGATGTGCTCATTTCAAATCTGTCCATCCTGCTCACTCCCAGTAAAAATCATAACATCTTCAGCTCCAGCAGGCCTCGGTACCATCTTGTAAACCTTCCCTTTCACTGTTGCTGCTATCCTTCTGTCACAAATCAAAAAATGTATTATTTTAAATTTTACAGTTTATGTACAGACCAGCAGTATTGGTCATGATAAATTATGCTGTTTGTTTGCTTGCATTATTATCTGTGCAGTAGCAAACCACAGACCTGCTGTTATACAGTATAAATAACAAAAAGCAGCTTTTTAAATGTATTTTTCCATAATTAATACTTTTAAATGAACTGCACAGGATAGTTGTGTTGACACACTGCTCATATCACCTCACCATGTACCTGTGCTCTTCTATGTATTCTGTTCATCCCTGTACACACTGTGAGAGTTAACTGAATGTGTATCCATCACACCTGTTGATAAGTCTTCTACACAGGATGTGTTTTCTAAGCTCCTCCAGAAGTCTTCTTTCTCTGCGGTCCTCATCTCCCCATCGGGTGCATGTAAAAAATTTTAAAAAATTACAAGATATTCCATTATAGAGGAGGGTAGAAGAGATGACCCTACCAGGCATACATTAGCATAATGAAAATGTTTCCATAGTCACAGAGTCTACATAGAGTGGAGGGTAGATGTTACTTTTATTATCAGAATGAAGGTTCTCTGTTTAACCCCAAACTGTGATCTTTTCCAGCTCAGGTACATTGGTTTGTAATGCCTACACCTGACAGAATACAGGAAAACTCAAACAGAACGGGCATACTGGTCTTAAGTTATAGTATAGGGACTAAAGAGGCACTAGTTTTATGCAATTTTAGTTCAAGCAGAACACTCACATTTGAAATGATTGTTTGTTTGTCACTCTCCACAGCGTTAATATTCATAGATTGGGGAGTAATGAGTGAAAAAACCCCACTAAGCCCAGCCCCAGAGTAAGCCCCCCAGTCGCACAAGCTGGCGGGAATAAGAATCAGCACCTCAAAGTCTGAGGCCATGGTCCTCCGCCGGAAAAAGGGTGGCATGCCCACTCAGGGTCAGGGACGAGTTACTGCCCAAGTGGAGGAGTTTAAGTATCTCAGGGTGTTGTTCATGCATGTGGGGAGAGGGGAGTGAGAGATCAACAGATGGATTGGCGCTGCAGCACCAGTGATGGTGATGCTGTACCAGTCCATTGTGGTAAAGAGAGAGCTGAATGTAAAAGCAAGCCTCTCAATTTAGTGGTCAGTCTACGTCCCTATCCTCACTTATGGTCACGAGCTCTGGGTGGTGCCCCGGCCATAGAGAGAGGGAGGAGCTCAGAGTAGAGCCACTACTCCTCCACATCGAAAGGAGTCAGTTGAAGTGGTGCGAGCGTCTGACAAGAATGGCTCCTGGGCACCTCCTAGATGAGGTGTTCTGGGCATGTCCCACCGGGAGGAGGTCCTAGGGCAGGCCAAGGACATGCTGGAGAGATTATATCTCTCGGTTGGTTTGGGAACAGCTCGGTGTTCCCATGGAAAAGCTGGAGGAGGTGGCTTGGGAGAGGGAGGTCTGGTCTTCTCTGCTTAAGCCCTGGCCCCCACAACCCGGCCACAATTAAGCAGAAGAACATGGATGGATGGACCCTCTTTGCAAGCAATTTCACCCAGCAACAGGAGCAACAGCCTCAAGCCTCACTCTTCAGCTGGTCAGGGAATACACATTTTTGCCTAGCAACTAGAGGTTGCCAGGGGGTTTCCAATTGGTCTCTAGCCCTAAGTCACCGAGGTCTAAGGCATGTTAATGCAACACAAGTTGCTGACCTGAAATATCTTGCAGGCTTTTGTCAGTTTTTTCCTACTGAAATTTGATTTACCTGAGTTTCTTGAAAATAATTAACTTTAATCAAAGTACTTTTACCGCTTAAACCAGGAGTGCTGGAAGTGGCTTTGCCGAGACGCCATTATCAATGTCCCACATTCTTTTTAAATTATGATTATTAACCAACAACATCATGTATCCACAAAAAAAAGACCAGTAAAATTGTGGGGGAAATTGTGTTATTGGTGGAGGATTAGTATAATCTGTGTCATGTTTTTCAACAAAATAACAGTAGAGAATCTGGTATTCTAAAAATGTAGCTTGTACATTATGGGGCTGATTAGTTTCATTAAATTTAATTTAATCCAGCACGGATTACATGAGATAATCCATGGGGTGCACTATTTAAATTAGTAGTTTGCCTGCAGTTGTTGAGCATCTGCAAGCTGCTTTGCAACCCACTTTGACTCCAGCTTCTTGTTTTTCATGCCGTCTGCGAGCTACTCTATATCTCATATGTTATCATGGCTGGCTGCTCTGTTTCATGCTGGTGTCTTGCTGCAGCTCTTTCCCCACAGTTTTCCATGTGTGGACAAGTAAGAGCAGGAAGATCCCAGAACAAAGCCATAGCATTAAATCACAGCAGCTGGAAATGATAACGCTTTTGACTAAAGTCACCCAGGCAGAACTGAATTTTTTGAAAGTGAAACATTTATTTTAATGATCACAAATTCAATTTTTTGTAACAGTAATTGTATTTTATCAAAACAAAACTGAAAGAAATAAAAATGAAAGAAATTGTGAGATATTTTGGGTGATTTTGAAGCTTATCCCTGAAAATAATGGCTCTCATCGCTCATAATGAAGTTCACAAATCAATCGATTGTATTAGAGTAGTGCCACCAATATTGCTTACCTTTGTTGATGTTTTAGAAACACACAGACATAAGGTGTTTGGTTTTTTTTGTTTGTTTGTTTTAAAACTTCAGAAAGAAAAAATGTGGAAAATAAATGAAAAAGTCAAACTTAAACTTAATGCCATTAAACTGGCATTTCAGACTTTGACTTGATAGCAAAAGCTGACAGAGAGAGAGAGACAGGAAACTGAGGGGCAAAGTAGGAGACTAAAGGCAGGCCGTAAACCAGAGATTAGCTGCTCAAGGCCTATGCACCCAAACCACTTGGCTATCATATCATCACCAGAAACATTTGAAATAAGCTTTAAAGAATTGTAAAGTAAATTATTTAAATCAAACTGTCAATGTTATGCAGGCATTGACACCGACACCAACGCCCACTCTGGTAAATCTGATGCTTGCCGACGTGATTTCCATGGAGAAATGGAGAACTATACTGTGTCTGGTGTGTGTGCAAGCATCGGTTTCTGTATGAGCACGCGACAGAAATAGAGACAGAGGAAGAGGAGCACGATGCTGTCAGCTCTCTCCATCCTCCTCCTTTCCTTCCTCTGTGAAGCAGATGTCCAATTGAGTCTATTTAAAGCCAGTGCAGTATAGCTGCTGATGCTGAGAGCACCGGGCTGTAGCATTGCATTACTGTTATGTCTTACCTACAGTGTACTCGACTCTAAGCTCCAGTTCTTTGTTTGCTTCCACATGAATTAGCTTTTGTGCTCTGGAAATTACCTCCTAGCTCATTATTACAGCGGGAAACCTTGCAACCTCAATTTTCTGAATTGGGGGGGGGGGGCTTCAACTTCAGATGATGGATCCCATCTGATTACAGAAGGTTTAAGCAGTTTGTTGGACAACTAAAGTTAAAAAAATAAATATATATATATATATATATATATATAATATATATATAT
>VVHJ01065615.1:0-18210 GCA_015107715.1 Tylochromis polylepis
TATAGAATATTAGATATATATATATATATATTCAGTGTTAATTGGAGCTAGGCTCAAAGCTTAATGCTAGCTTATTTTAATAAACAACATTGTCATATGCAAAACTAGGGTGGAACTAGGGGTAGCAAGAGATTATTTTAGGGTGGGACATGCCACCCCATGCCACCACAGTAGGTCCGCCCCTGCTTGAGACAAGTATTATTGCGATTTGGTGCTATACTTAAAACTGAAAATTGCAAGTGAATCCCTATGACTTCTAAATCAGAGAAGGTGCTGTGCTGCAGCTGGAACTAAGTACATACTTTGTGTTATTATGAGTCGAAAAGCAGGTATAGATTGGAAAATGGAGAGATATTTTTGATAACATGATACTGATTGCAGTATAAACTGTGGGTTAAAACCAATAGAAACCAGTGAATAGAGATCTCAGACACCAGTTTGGTTGTTTCTTGGCTCAAATTCTCACTGAAAATGTGTTTTTTGTCAAATGCTGCCGGCAGGAAAAACAAACAGGGATGAGAATATCTTGTTTCCCTGTGAGGCGAATCGAGCAAATCAAAATGCAGCTCATGTTGTCGTAGTTGCCCTATTGATCCCAAGGCTGATGCATCTCTGATGACAGCTACTGGAGTTGTCATGCCTCCCATCCTTTTACTTATTGCTTGTGTCTGTGCAGACACTGAAAGAAAACCTAAAGGTGATATATGGGAAGAGATCCTATCTGTGCATTAAGCAGCATTTAAAAACATGAACATCCATCCTCTGCATGTGCTAATTTGGCTTTTTAATTTTGCTTGTATTTCTTTGCCAGTGGAGAAAAATAATAAATACAGAGTATCTCATTTATCATGGATTGCAGAGCATTTCTGACTCCCAAAGAGAGAGAGGGAGAAAAAAGCTGGAAAGTCAGTGTTATTGGTCCATTAAATGGCTGTTATCAGCTGTTATCACTCCCATTGATGTTACCAGTAGGCAAACTCTTCCCCCAGCTAGAAGGCTCAGTAGGCTGTTGTCAATTCATTTAACTGTGCAGCGTTACTGAAAAGACACAGGTGGAGTGTTTCCAGTTTGAAAGAGCAACTAAAATCTGTTTGAGAATGGTGGAGTTGGCAGAAATCAGATAACTTTCACCAAGGAAATTTAGGTTTATATGGACTGTTTGCATGTAGTGCCATTCTGGCTTGCTCTGTTTCTGAACTTAGTGCTGCCTGCTAGTAGGTGCAAGAAAGCGCCAGCTGGCTATGTCATGGGAAGCCAGGTTCATAACAGTTTGAAACAGGTGGGATGCATGTTTTGTTTCCACCTGCACGAGTTGTGAATAAAAGCCTTTGAAGTAATTTCTTACTCAGAGGTTTTACACCTGGAGATGTCAAACTCACTCACATCGTGGTCCACATACAGCCCACTTTGATCTTAAGTGAGCCAGACCAGTGAATCCCCCCTTTCTATCGGCATAAAGAAGTTTAACTGCACACTTAGTCCCTGAGATATGTTGGTATTAGAAAATGAAGTGCAATTTCAGCAGTATATTTTCTGCATAACAAAGAAATGCTGCGATAGCAAATGAACGAAGTCTGTCACAACAGCTCTTTGGGCATAAACTGTAAAAAATAAATGTGTAAAATTTTGGAACAAGTTCTGGTAACTCATTGCCCAGAATGCCATTTAATTATAAAGCAGATCGTTTTTGGTAATTTACAGAAATTTTTATTTTTACAAAAAATTACTGTGGACCCACTGTAAAAAAAAAAAAAAAAAAATTCTATAATACAGCTAAAACAGGAACGTTATAATATCAAATAATATGTAATAAATATAGTTAAATGTCCAAAATTCATGCCATCCTTCACTTGTCACAAAGCTGTCCAGTGGGCTGGATTGTAGTCTCTGCTGGGCCGACTTTGGCCCCTGGGCCTTATGTTTGACACTGCCGTTTAACACTGTTATTAAGGATCTCCTTCCTTGTGCCTTGAGGCAACTGTTGTTGTGATTTGGCGCTATATAAACACAGCTGAATTGAATTCTTTGAATTGAAGTCTTCCCTGGTTTTCAAACACATTTTTAAAAAAACATAACTATAAACAGTTTCTGACATGCAGGTAATAAGACATCGTGGGATCATCTTCCAGCCCTGCAAGCACTTCTCAATTTGACCCCCACCTGCTACCTTATGAAAAGCAGAATATTTGCTCATGCAGTGTGTGAGTGGGTGTTGTAGTTCTGAATGATTACTGAGATATTGATTAATCACTTGTTAGACATCATGGCTTGTAATGAAACACCTTTTTCAATGGATTTGTCATTTTGAGTTTGTGTGGGTGGAACTTTTTTTTTCCAGGCTGCTACTAATTTTCTCTGCCATTATTTTTGCATTTGTTCCAACAACCAGGTGCTGTTGCAGTGTGAAATGTATCACCTTTCTTGAACTGAGATTTGGGCGTAAAATGTGAACTGTTTTTCCTTTGTCGCCATTTTGAATTAGCTTCTTGTGAGCATGCATGTATTCAGTTAAACAAACAAACTGGTAATTTGTCTATAAGTCAAAACTCAGACACAGCATCACGTTTTTTTCAAACCTCTCTCTTCACAAAATCTCAGCACAGTGACTGTTTTGGCACAGTTCTTGACTGTGCTTTCACCAATATTGCTTTAATTTTAAGAAAACATTCATAAAAGCAGTGGATTATGAATTCCTTTCCTCACTGGAGGCCTTGCTCCTTAGGCAGCTGTAAACTGATAATGTGTGCGAGGCCTCCTCCAGACTGAGAATGAACTGACTGCTGGGATTTATCCCTGGAACAACAAAACAATTTTCACTCAAGGCTCCCTTTATTCATGTGTTGATGTCCATGGTTGGCTAATATTTTCACAGTCTGTGTACATACTGGAAACCGCAGTGTTAAGAAATGCTGTTTTGACAACTGTTTTGTGGCCACAGGTTTTAGGTCACTCGGGCTATAAAGACTAATTAAAATAGAGGAGGAGGGCTCAAATTAAGCATGTCAGTGGCACAGATACTCTCAATCATGCAGCACACACGCACGTGCACGTGCGCACACACACACACACACACACACACACACACACACACACAGACAGCATCTATGATAACAACTACTACTGCGGCAAAAGTATTTCTAGAGATTTCTCTTCATTTTTCCTTCTTTGTCACAAAGGCACACAAACACCATAAGCTGTGAGGTTTCTTGGCAATCTCAAGCACACAGACCACACATTTCTGGCAGCTTCACTCATTGCTTCTGATTTACTTACAGCACACGATTGGTTCCAGCATGTGATAACAGACTTCCTACCTTCGGGACAGTAACACCTGGGCCCGGCCAGGCTGCTGAAACAAGTGGCTCCATTCTTGCAGGGCTGGGAGACGCAATGGTCAACCAACAACTGGCAGCGCTCTCCTTCATAACCTGAGAGACACAAGGTTTATGATCACACTGCTTTTGCTGGAGTTAACATACTGTGCATTATTATCTTACAAGGATGTGATATATTAATGTTTATTCATCTGCAGAGGACTAAAGTGATGGAAAACATGGAAAAGCTAGAAATGATTTGCTTTCAACATTGAACTGCTAATTAAGTACTGTGTTATTACATTTGTGTTATTACTCTTGACCTGTTAGTTATTTTATTCCAGTACATGAAATCTCTGTTTGCCTGCAATTACTTCCACACAATTAGTTCAACAGCCAAAAATGGCACACAGGTTCATGTTAGAGATATTGTAATCACAATATCTGATTACAAAACGTGAAACGTGTTATGTTACAAGCCTGGCAACCACCTAACAACGGGCTGTAATGGCATCTACAACTTTTTATACCCATAATATAATTTTCATTTTAGGACAGTAACTAAATAATGAATATCCACATAACTTGAGGGATGTCATCATGTTGCCTAGCAACTGCCTACCAGTGGGGTAAAATGACCCATTTGTAGCCTTTGTGCACTTACAGCACCTTATTTTAAAAAAAGTATGATATTAATTTTACTACAATGACACCTAATGTAAATGTGATTTAAGCATGTTATATTATGATGTCATCAGGTTGTCTAGCAAACACCTAACAACACCTAACTGTAGCATGCTCGTAGTAATATTCATTATAAATAAGAGTGCATACTAAGAGTAGTACCAAATCTGGTTTCTAATTAAAAAATAATGTCAGCAAGACATAAAGTGGTGATTTGAGCCACCTAGTAAAGACAGTGGTGTTTGCTGTCTGTTTCCACGTTTTAAATTTTTTTTCCAAACAGACGCTCACAGAGGGCTTGTTAGCACAACATGCTAATGAGAAATGACTGGCAATCTGTGACATTTACCTTCCTACCACAGGGTCATTTTTCCAGTTCCTGTCTCAAAATAAATATGACAAGATCAAAAGTTCAGTCTACTCTCTGCTGCTCTTTTTATTCAGACATTTTCTTAATGAAAGAGGCTCTCACCTCCCAGCCAGGACAACGCAGTCAGGTTCCAAAATATGTGAATGGGGAATCTTCTTCACACACAAAAGCATACTGGTACCAGTACTTTTTAAATTTCAACTTTTTATGCAACATTATTAGAAAACATTGCATACATTTTCATCGTTATGCAGATGACACCCAGCTATATTTATCCATGAAGCCAGATGCCTGTAGTTAAACTACAGGCATGTCCTAAAGGTATAAAGGCCTGGATGACCGCTAATTTTCTGCTTCTAAATTCAGATAACACTGAGGTTATTGTACTCGGCCCAAAAAGTCTTAGAAACATGGTGTCTAGCTAATACTTACTTTGGATTGCATTACCTTGGCCTCCAGTAACACAGTGAGGAATGTATGTCCTTTAATGAGCATTTTATAGAAATATGTCAGACTGCTTTTCTTTTTCCATCTCTAAAATTAGAAACATCCTGTCTCAGGGTGGTGCTGAAAAGCTACTCCATGCATTTATCACTCATTGGCTGGACAACTGTAATTCATTACAGCCTTCAGTTAAAACAAAATGCTGCAGAGAGAGTACTGACAGGGACTAAAAAGAGAGGGCATAGGTCTTCCATGCTGGCTTTTCTTCATGGGCTCTCTGTTAAATCCAGAATCGAATTGAAAATCTTTCTCCTCACATACAAGATCTTGAATAATCAGGCCCTATCATATCTTACAGATTTCATAGTACTATATTGTCCAAATAGAGTACTGTGCTCTCAGACTGCAGGCTTACTTGTGGGTTTCTATAAGTAGAAAGAGAGGCAGGTATTTTGTAGAACCAGTTCCCAGTTTGGATTCGGGAGACAGACACCCTCTCTACTTTCAAGATTATGCTTAAAACTTTGTTGTTTGATAAAGCTTATAGCTAGCGCTCGATCAGATGACCCTGAACTCTCTTGGTATGCTGCTATAGCCTCAGACTGATCCAGGACTTAATGTGATGCACTGAGCGCTTCTTCTCCATTTACCTCTTTTCACTCCCCACACCTTTATATACCATTTGAGCGGATCATTAATTTTTGTCTTCTGTCTCCCTTAGTCTGTGTTTTGTCCCATATCCCTATTTTCTCTTTTTTCTCTTTTCAGGGAGTTCTTCCTTATCAGCATCCTTACCAAGTGTTGCTCATGGGATGATCACTTGATTGTTGAAGCACCTTGAGGCAAATGGTGTTGTAATTTGGCACTATATAATTAAACCTGAATTGAGATGTTTGAACTGTTGAAACAGTCTGTCTCAAAAACAGCACTGAAATTAACATGGCTCAGACCACACGATGGCATAAAAACACTGGTAGTTTAAGGCTACGCACAAAATCCCAGTTTGTCACATGGCTGCTTATAAAGGTTCCTTTGGCATCACATTTTTCAAAGTGCAGGGTTAATGCTGTGAGCATGTTTTAACCCAAAACATAATCTTTTCTTAACCCTTACAAAGTCGGTTTTGGTGAAAAAAGTGAATGAAAACACAACAACTCAGTGAGTGAAAATCACGAGCACAAGCATCCACCTCCAAGCTGATAAAAGTGTGATGTAATCCACTACCACCCCTCCTAACTCAGACTTTTTCACTCTTCTTAAAAGTACTCTGTAACTAATAATACCACAGCAGGCACTACAGGAGAAGCAATATCTGACGCTCTGGAATGAGAACAAGCTCAACACACACACCTGGTTGACAGGTGCATGTGAAGTTGCGTCCTTCACCCCCCTGCCTGATGTCAGTGCAGGTGCCGTTGTTGCGACAAGGTCGGTGGTGGCAGGCATCATATTCCTCACAAAAAATTCCGGTGTAGCCGTCTTCGCACTCGCAGAAGAAGGTGCTCTGCAAAAAATGACAGCACAGAGATTTCACGTGTCAAATCAGCGAGCCTTAATGGCGAGACGGCGGGAGGGAGAAAAACTTGTGAAACAGTAATAATGAGATTGCAGCTCGTGAAATAATTCAGCAACACAACAATGCAATTATGAGCAGCGGTGACACAGTTTGGTTTTCTCAGCTAACGAGGGAAATGAGAACCAAAAACGGTACAAAAACAGGCATGGTGAGATGACCTCTGCAACACCTCCCTCTCTACACTTTCATTCACGCTTAAGAGGCACAACCAACCGCTACATCTTTTTTTTTGGTTCAGTACGTGAAAGTGGGGGCTCAGGTGCCATATCCATTTTTAACTATGAGCAACAGATAATTAAAACAGGCCAGCATAAATTAAAAATAGCACCACAGTGTTTGTTTTTTCTAATATTAAATTTGTGACCAGTGATCAAAGCAGAGTGCAATAATGCATCTCTGATGATGATGATGATGATGATGGGAATTCTGCTTTTTTTGAAGTTGTATGTTTTAGATGTTAGAACGCTATAAAGAGATTGCTAAAACTAAAGCAATGAGCGTGCCCATTCAGCGGTGCTACCTTTATTTATTTAACTAATTTATGCTAGTTTGTCCCATTAATTTTGAACCAATAGGAGGGCTGTGTATAAAAATGGCTGTAATTTGTAAAACCCTTTGAATTAAAGCAAGGAGTCTTCACTTCAGTCACATATTAACTGCTGAAAGTAGCTTCTTGTATCAGGCAACACTGAAACGTGTTTTCGGGTAAAGAAAAGAAATATTTCTTTGTTTTCAGGTTTTATTTCCTGGAGTTCTCACCTCAGAGGGTTGGGTGATGCATTTGCCTTTTCCGGAGCACTGAGGGTCACTGAAGCTGCTGCCGGGCTCCACACAGCTGCTGGCCTTCACCGTCAGGTTGAGACGGAGCGTGACCTCTGGGGCCGTGGGCGCGCCAACACGAATCACACCTGCCACAAAAGAGTGTGTAATCTGCTCATTTACACAACAGAAAAAGGGGACGTTTTAATGAAAAGTACAGTACAGTAATATGTGAAAAGTACAGATGCGGTAACCTGTGTCTTCGGATGGATGATTTGACTCAGTGCTAGAGTTTTTAACCATACAGCAGTCTGAAAATGTACTTTCTTTTTCCATTTTCAGTCATGCTACAGACACGGTTCACCATTTATAAATATCTCAACACCTTTTGGAGAGTTTTTAAAAGGAATCCTGGTCCCCAGAGGATGAATTCTTGGCAAGCCCTTCTCTTTTCCCCTAGCGCTCAGCTGTACTTTTAGCATGTTGAGTGACTCATCAAGCATCGGCCTGCAGCAGCCACACACAATTTTCATTTAACAATGCTTTAGGAAAAGTACACATCGCTGCCCAAAACTGCATAAAACTTAAGTGGTAATAAAAGAATTGATGGAGGCAGTTCATTACAGTGACCAAAATAGAGACTGTGCCTCTCTGTCTTTGTCTCTCCCCTTCTCTGGATCTATAAATGTAGAACATCTCCTATTATACGTTCAATCAAAGCTGACAGCTTCACGGGCACTCAGATAAAAATAGCTTCATAGTGGATATCACCTGCCATTCTTTTGGAGCAACACCACCGTTGACAACAGCGATGATGCAAGCTCCTCGGCCAATCGGAGCCCTGATAAAACAACGCGTGTTCCTCCGTCATCCCCGAGCAAATCATCGTCAGCACAATGACACTGAAAGTCGGACCTGCACAGTCACTGCGCTTTCAAACTGTGAGAAAAGCACAAACATCATGGCATTTCCATCCCATGTGTAGATGGGTGCCTGTGTCTTTCCTCCTTTCCCCTTACTGGAGCTTTGCAGGTCACCATGCAGCACGCTTAAAATCGTGCGTAGATGTGAGTTTGGTTTTGTTGTGAGCATTTTTTTTTAAAAATATATGCAATACAGCCTGCGTCTTCATCCTTCTCCCACAAATTGTCCTTCATTCACGCCTCCTTCACGCCCCTTTATCCTTTCCTCTAATCCCTTTCTTTGTTGTCTCCTTTCCTCCCTTGCTCCCTCCTTATCTAACTCTTCTTTCTCCTTCTTCCATCCTTCCTCATCCTCTCTTCTCTTTGATTTAACTCCCCAGTGTCATTGCTGCCACCCCACCCCCGTGTCCTTCTCTTTCTCGCTCCCTCTGTCTCTCTCTGGTGAAGCCGCCACAGAGTTGCCAGACATGTCAAGGTCAGCAGCCGGGAAGAGTAGCGAAACAGCATCAGGTATGTAGAGCACACACAGGGGTCAGCCAGCCCTTCAGTCAAAGGAGTGAGGCTCCAATTAACCCCCACCGGCACCCACTGCAGCTCATGCCATCATTTTTTGGCACCACTCTGTGAATACTCAAAAACTGCCCGTGTGAAGCTCGGTATTAAAACACAGATGGAATATCAGCATAAATGTCTGTTCGGTATGCAAATAAAACATTCTGAGTCACATATGCAAATGTTATGTTATTTTCCCCCGATGACACTGAAGAATAAACGCCGTAATTACAACTTATTTAAATTCATTAATCCTCTGATGTTTTTGGCTCAGCTGTAAATGATCTATTTGGAGCTTCTTGACAGTGTTTCAAATTCAGCTATTCTGTGGTTGTTGGATGAACTGTCATACACATTAAATAATAATTAAAAAAACACTGTTCTCTGTAAAAGTGTATCTAGTTTTAATAAAGTTGTGGCTGGTTTGGAGTCATCGAGGGAGTATCTATTTATATTTCCCACAATTTTTTTATAGATTGTCCTCAAACTTCACAACAATACCCTAGGCCTTGGGGGACACGAGTACCTAGGTGGGCTAAGCATTTGACCTTGACCTTCATTGTTCGGGAGCAAGGTCAAAGCTGACCTTGAAAAAATCATTCCAGAAACCGTATAAAGTCATATAGCATATGAAAGGGCATGGAGACCGCTGTACAACACACTATTTATTTATTTTTTTAAATTTCATGAATATATCTTAAAATCTTAAGTTTTTACAGCTTATAGCTGCTCCAATCATATCGGCAAAGTTAATAAAATACACAATTTTAGTATGCAGTGCTTCAAGGTTATGGGTCAAAGGTCAGAGTCACACGAATTAGGAAAAAACTTTAGTTTCTACTGGATCATCTCCAAACTTTGAACCAACATATTAGTCACTAGAGGGGCATATGCTAGTCTTTGTTTGAGCTCTTTAACATTTTATGACTTAGATTAATTCACTACACTACATTTTTATATTACCAATGCTGACATCACAGATTTAGTTTAGCCCTTGCCCTTCAGGGGGAGTTGAGCTCTTGTTTTGTTATCTTTCCGTCATGATTAATCCACCAATATGCACAAGCTCTTTAATCTTATATTTTTAATCCTAAAATATAATTACTGTGGTTATGAATTTTCAAACTGAATGTTTTACCAAAAAGAAGCTGAAAAATAGTACAAGCACATTATTATTTTCTATTAAGATGCCAAATTGCATCCTTTTACTTGCACTCCTGAACATTTATTTTTAGTGGTTGAGTGTTACGCTTAATTCATTTGCAGTGTTTCTGCTAAAATTTGGATATGAAAACATAAATTAAGTTTAATATTTGCTTAATAAATAACAACATAATTTTCATTGATTTTATGGCAGCTGGTCTAATAAATTTGTTAAGCACTATATGCCCACATTTTCTATACAGTCTATGAGCCAAACATCCTGATTTACCAGCTTTGTTAAAAAACTTTTTTTAACAAATCATTCATAACAAAGTAAATCCTCTGTTCTTCTTCAGGCTGTTTAATTTTGATGCCTTTAAGTAAAGACAAATCCAGATTAAAGACTGCTTCTTGGCTTCCGTGTCCAGAAATGTGGCTCAGGGATGGTTGCCTCACAGAGCTAAATGCTAACATGCTGATGTTTGGCACATGTCCATTATTGTAGTTTACTGTGTTTGCATACTCATATTTGCCCCCCCCCTCCCTTTTTTTTAAGGCATTATTAAAAAGTACCAGGACACTGGAGGCTTACTCAGGAAGTAGTTCTGTCCCAGGGGAAGCAAGTGGTCTGGCACCACCAGTCCATCCAAGGCCTGCAGGAAGCACATGGTGGTGCCGTTCAAAATGGACGAACGGAGGAAACCCTCTTCATTCACTCGCCACAGCACGGGAGCTCCACTGGCATTCACCACGACCCTGGTTGGAACAGAGACAGGAAGGGAGTCAGGCTGCTTTTCCAACTCGTGATGAATGCTTACAGCCTTCAGTGTGTAAATCATAGATTGCACAAGAAAATTCAAGACTCGGTGCTCAAATACAATGCATGTATTGCACGCTTTTGCTACTGTATACCTAGTGAGGGCTTAATCCATCTTGCCAGCCATGAACCTTTTTAAAATGTCAGCATGTCAGCTTGAAATATTAGACACATGAATGAATCCTCTATGTGAAGCTGCCTGCTTCTGCTAATGGTTATTTTATTCAAAAGAAGAAGTTCTGTGAAATTTCATCCCACGTGCACACGTCATGGTCGACAGCAGCTCAACAGCCAGTCAGTTTTTGTACCGAAGGACGTTTTGTGCGGTGTACCCAGGACCGATGATTAAAGTACCACCCTCCTGTTGGTGAGTCCAAGCTGGGATCATAGTCAGGTCTGTGAGTAATGACTGCCAGAGAGGTTGATGCTTCTTGTGGAAACACTGTGAATCTTGTGAATAGAGTTGTGAAATACAGCCAGTGTGGCTGGCATCCATCATTCACGCTGAACCATTAAATAGACCCCCGGGGACACGGAGGTCTCTGCAGACCACATAATTCAAACATGAGTCACATAAAAATACCAGTGACATCAAAATCATCTCTTTTGTCTCTTATTTAGACAAACTTATTATTGAGCAATTCCAAATTAATGCCTATGCAGACGCCAAGTTCAGCAACCCGAATGATATTGATGAGACAAAGTATTTACAGAGCTCACTCCATCTCTCACTCCTACCGAAGCCACAGCCAACACGGACCATGAGGGTAAATCCTGTATCTGGAGGCCTACTGTTCTGGGAATCATGCTGCCAGTAGGATGATCTAATCCTTCTGGGCAGAGTGAGAAGAACAATGCACGGCATGTTTTCTGCCAGAGACGCCGAGCTCCACCAGCTGCTTGCTGAAGAGACAGTAAAGAGCGGAGCCAATCCGAGCTGAGCTGAGCTGGATCACCACGCTGAGCAGAGTGAAAACTGTCACCAGGGGTTGTGAGAGGGAGCAGCTTCAATGAGCCTCCTCTTGTTTAAATGCAATTGAGAAGCTCTCTAACCTCACTCCCACACCTAATCCATCCAATATTAACAAAAACAAAAATCTATCTGATTATCCTCTCAGCTCCTGCCGTTGTGTATCTGTTCTAATGAATGCTTCTTACTTTCAAGAGTAGTAATTATCATTATTATTACCTCTATGTGCTTTTCCTACACTTTTCCACAGATGAAACAAATTTACAGAGAAATTAGGATAAAAAATGACAGATACGGGATGTGCCTGGCTTGACAAATAAGCGCACACGATCGTTTGTAACAAGCTGTTTGAGTCATTATTAAAACAAAATATCAGAGTCAACCTTGCCGGCATGAAAAAATATAAAATGGTAAAATGGTAATAAATTATTCAGAATTAAAGGCTGATATTTGCAGTGCTGTGTAAACGTGTTGAGCCAACCCGTCATTTCTTTATCTTTTGCTAGGAAAATGACAAACAGGTGCAGTGACCTATTAGAAAATGTGCAAGTAAACGCGGCAATACAGTTTATGAGGCATAAACAGAGTTTATACAATTCTAATAAGCTCAATATTTGTAATGACCACCTTTATTCTTCAACACAGTCTGAACTCTCTTAGTCAAACTTCCTTATAATTTCTTGAAGCAGTCTTCAGGAATAGTTCTCCAGGCTTCTTGAAGGACATTCAAAGCTCTTCTTTGGATGTCGGCTGACTTTTCTTCTGTTCTCTCTCAAGATCATCCCACATTGCTTCAATAATGTTCAGGTCCGGGCTCTGGGGAGGCTAATCCATGACACGCAGTGTTTCATTCTGTGTTTTTCTATCCAGGTGTACTTTTACTGCTTTGGCAGTGTGTTTGGGATCATTGTCATGAAGAAAAAGGAAGTTGCTGCCAGTGATGGTACTTTTCATATTGTGGATATTGTCATTTTGACAATATCCACAACACCACAAGCTGAAAAGCATCCCAAATCATGACAGATGCTTGCAGACACTCACTGCTGTACCTGTCTCCTGATCTCCTCCATATGTACTGATGATTGCTCATTTAGATTCGTCGCTCCATCAGACTTGTTGTCACTGATTTTCAGTCCAGTTCTTGTGTAATTTGGCATACGTCAGCCTTTTCTTCCCTTCCTTAAGAATGGCTTCTTGACAGCCAACATTCCACTCAGACCAGTTCTGATGAGACTTCAGTGAACACTAGATGATCAACCGAAGGCTCAGATGCATCTCTCGGGTCTTGTGTCAGCTCTTTGCTGGATTTTTTTCCTGTGTCTTAAGGACATGACTTTCAGATGCTGTTCATCTGCTGTAGATAGTTTTTCTTTTGTCTTCCACTCTACAGCTTCCTCAAATTTCTTAAGGACACACTCCATACCGTGCCAGGTATCCAGCTAACAACTCTTTGGAAATCACCTCCCCGGTGCAAATATTTTATCTTATGCCTGTTGATGACAATGCCGAAGATGACAATATGCCTGATGGCCAAAACATCATAGTTTTGGGCATTTTTTGCTATGTGTTTTGTGACAGGCTGCTAGTAACAAAGTGCCTAAAGACACAACTAAAAACTGGTTCTTTGACAATTTGCCTGTTCATTGTAGACACAACTCCGGTTCATCCCTTGAGTTAGGTGCCTTTTTGGGCTTGAATGATTCATAAGTCAGTTTTAAGTGGCTTAACGCTCCTCTGAAAATGGTCAGGTACAGGAACTGGACTGAAAGCTAGTGAATGTCCAAAGAACGACCTTCAGAAAACCTGGAAAACGAATTTTAAAACGACTAAAGACTAAGACTTTTACACAGCACTAAATTTCTTATTTAAAAATGGACAGAACTGCTTAAGTGAGCCAATTTTGTTTTAAAAAGAAGTCTGCCAGGCACACTTTATGGTCTATAAGGATATATTGTAGGGTTGAGCTGAGGAGCGAGGGCAGGTTGGATGAATCAATACGATGGCTGTCCCACAGCGCTGCGGCAAAGAGGGGGGGGCTGAGCCTGGAGGTGAAGCTACGAGCAGTGACTGCAGTAATAAGATGGTGGACGGGCTGCTTGTAGCTTAAATGAATTTTCCTTTGCTTCAGCCTGAGGCGCAACATGAGGAGCCGAGATATCCGGGGATCTTAAAATGAAAATGTGCCGTGTGATATCTGACAGCTAGTCCTGCATTTAAATGCTCTACACTCATGTGTGTCAGGAATGTGTAAGGCTTCAACTTCATCTTGGTATTTGTCTCATTTTTAGTGGCCAGTGAGTAATTATGAGCTAGACTGATTATTATTTCAAAGCATTAAAAGAGTTCATAGTCTCGCGAGTGATACTCAGGTTCAGCGTACGCAAGTCTGTTTAGAGACATGACAGCCACTCTCTCCGGCCTCTCTGGGATCATCATACTATCAGCATCTCTAAATCGATGCCACTTTTGGATTGCTGCTTCATTCCTAAGTGCGGTGCGTCAGGTTTGCAAGAGTGCCCTTCACTGCCTGCATCTGGGCGTGCGTTCAGGTGTCATGTGCAATTATACAGTATGAAAACAAAGCAGCAGCAGTTGATTAACTCGCAGCTCTCGGTCTGCGGTCGTGATGAGGGGCCCGAGTCGTGCCTGCAATATGTAACGAGGTTCTACATCAAGGACACCCAGCATTCACCTTGACCATTCCTTCAGCATAATTCATTGACCCTTATTTACTGAGCAAGAAGAAGAAAGTTTGAGAGCAAACAAGCTCCAAAAAGACAGAATGCACTTTCAGTCACGTAACGCCAGAGTCTTGCGTGCAAGAGCCGAGTCACGGGGGGATTCAAGTGGGAGGCAATTAGCTTAAAAATCTTTGAGCTGTGTTCTGTTTCCAAGGAAAGTTTCTGCATGCAAGTATGCAGATGAAAGGCTGCACAAAGCAGAATCTATTTTAATGTATCTTGATGATAATTATGCGTCCGATATACTGGACAGCGTGCTTGTTGTTCCTCTTGCTGATTAGGAGCCAAAGAGCCGAGCTAATTTTGCTGAGATGGGGTTTTTTTAGGTTCAATTCTGGTGTTTGTGTCCTCAGCTAACACCGAGGTGAAAAGCAATCACTGGCCACTTGTAGGTGAAAGTTTTCCCCACAACACCTCCTGAGGGTATTTCCACATCACTGAGCTAATGCCACAAGTTCATGTCATGTTGTTCACACCATAATCACAAAAAGCTGAGATGGGAAATTTTCCTGGTTGTAAATGAAAGAGTTGTAAGTATCAGAAAATGCCGATAAATAAAAATTGCTACTGCTACAACAAGACTGCTACAACAAGCGCTCCGAATTATGAGGGCAGGAAAATAGCTTATTTAGGATACATACATGGTGTGAATACAGGTCAAACCCCTTTATCAAGAGGTTCTGCTGTTTTTTTTCCCATTATAGCACCACTATAAAAATGCTTTGATGACCTGTCCAGGGTCTATACGGCCTGTGATAGCTGAAATATGCTGAAGCCCTCCCCCCACGATGGACTGATCAAAGATGACAATAATTCTAAAGCACTGCACACAAACAGGTGTTTCCATCAGAGCCTGTCTGAGACATTGATTTGTCAATATTATTGGCTGACGGTGGCCTATCACAGATAGAGCACTGATATGAACCAGACTCTTTTCAAAACATAAAAAGCAAAAGAATATCCTTAGGGAACTCTGAAATTATGTCATCACATGGTTTGTTGAGCAGATCATCTCTAGCTCCACTGTTCACAACACTATCTTACTCTCATGTGTGTATCACATGCAGTGTAGTGCATGTCATAGCAGAGCAGGCAGCGACGCAGAAAGAAGCGGTGTCTTCACTATTAGTTGAAAACTAGTTTATTTAAAATCTGCGCTATCGTGTCTGTGTAGGTTCTCAGTGGTCCACGTTATGGTAGTCTAAGGAGCTTGGAAAGAAAGTGACTGGACTTCTTTAAGTTTCGTGAAGATGTTTCTCATCTTATCTGAGAAGTTTTGTCACCTCTAAAACCAAAAGACGGAGAGTCCCAGGTATTTAAACCCTAGTGGTAGTCCCTTAAGAGGGTCTTGATCCACTATTACCCACTCATCACATGAACCAAGCTGTGAAAAAAAGGCATGTGTCATTACCACTAGAGGTAAAACTTATATATGCAAATTAATGATTCATTAAAATTTCATCAGATGGTTCAATAAACGCTCGAAAAAAATCTGAATCTTCTGGCAATTATTTTACAGTTTAGACTGCAAAAGGGCTAACCTTTGACTGGTGTCAAACTGTCATTTTACTACCTATTTTATTTCACTTGGATGAATGTGTGTGCATTTACTGAATTTATAGAAGCTCGCATGTACACAAACATGTTCCGGGTTCGTATTCCCAAGCAGAACATTTATTTGGTCTCTGAATCTCTATTGGGGAAATTTAATTAAGCTGTCATTCTGTCTGCTGAGCAAACGGCATCTCTCGAGTAGTTAAAAGAAACCAGACAGATACAGTGGAAACAGAGCGAGATGAATAAATAAGGCCCCACAGGTAGTGCTTGCCCTGCGGGCTGTGGTTCTGGTTAATCAGAGCTTTCTCTAAGGGGACGGCAGTGAGTTATAAAAGGTACTTGATGGTACTCTTACTTTACAGCCGTCTCTTCAGGCACCTCCAGAGACAGAGTCAGAGTTCCGGATGTCAGCTCACAAAGCTCAGGACTCACACAATGCAGACCCTCGGTCACCTGAAACACACACACATCGCCACACAGCATGAAATCTTTGTACTTTTTTTTTTTTAATTTAAGCTCTACAGCAGCTTAAATTTACTGTAGAGGTTATCTCACCCTGTCTGCCTCCCACGGTACTACCAGCAACCTCTGCCCAGGTTTGGGTTGCCATGGCTGCAGGGTGGGAGGAGGCGGCGTTGTGGTGGTAGGGACTGTGGTTGGTTGCGGCGGCTGAGTGGCGGCTGTGGTCGTGGAGGTGACCGGGGTGGCCAGCTCAGGAGCGGACGGGGTGGCGGGGTCCCAGTCTGCGGCCGGCAGGTCCAGCAGGATCTGATCGCACCTCTCCCCCTCGTAGCCTTCGGCGCACTCGCAGGTGTAGGCCTGCTCCCCCTCCTCGCTGCCGTTGCGCTGGCTGCAGTTTCCATGGAGACAGGGGCTGCTGGCACAGGGGTCTGTGAAAAACTGAGATAATGGAGAAAATAAATAAGAGGCAAAACATCAAGAGGAAGAAACAAAACGAAAACACCCAAATGCTTCTCACTGCTGTCCGAGCACCTTTTGGTTTTTTTCTTTTTTTGTCTCACATCATTTTTTTACATCCAAATCACAAAATGTCAACAGAGTAGTCAGCTTCTGTTTTAATGGGCCCTTGAACGATGTGGAGGACAAGACATTTTATAAGTAGTCCAAGCTCACACTCATCATTTCCCTTTCCCTCGCTGCTCAGCGTCTTCTTTTATTGCTCTCTGACTCAGCTTCCCTGTTTATATCCTCATCTCTGCTCTTACCTTTTATTAAATTTTGGACTCTTTGTTTCCAGTAAATTGTCGAAGGACAGCATTTCTTCCATCCCTTCTTATGTATATATAATTTTTCCACTCTCACAGCATGGCCCCACTTACACTTTGTCCCAAAGTACGGTTTCCCCCACATCATGCAGCAAAGAGAAAAATGCACCCTGACAGCCTTCTTCATGCTGGTTTCCCCCATCAATAATTGATCATATCTGGAGAAAACACTGAGGCGTGGATGTTGAAGGTGAAAAGGGACAAAGCTGCGTTTATGAAGCTTGCTGTCTCAAACTCTGTTGCCATTGCTCGGCTTACAGAGCCTTCTCTAATCCCACTGCCTCTTTTTCTTTTTTAAAGCAATTTCACTGCAACAACCTCAGGTATCTGTGGCTCCAGCTGTCTACTATGAATGAGCATAGATGCAGTTTTATTAAAGCCAGCTGAAAACAAAAAATCAGGATGAACAGAGGCAGGGGAATGATGCTCACGCCAAAAAAAAAAAAAAAAACCCTCAGTGCATAAAGATGCGAGCATGTGAGTGTTAAGTATGTGTGAGAAGCAGTAGAACAACAAGGCATCATTAACAGTCCACTCTCTCCACAAGCAAGTCACAGCTCATTAGTGCTAATCTCTCTCAGGTTTTTACAAGCAATGCTTCTTTAAAACTTTCCCTGCTCCGAAGCTCAGAGAGTCCCACCAGTGCCAGTGAGCCGCTCAGCAGTGGTTGCACAGTCTGCTGCTCTTATCTGCACTCAGACGGCACTGGGGATTGAGTTTATCAACCTTTAGAGAACAGCAATGCTGCCTTATTGCAGGAAGCATTAGAGTCCGGCTCATGACCTTTTTTCGTGTGTCACTCCTGATTTTTTTTTCCCTCCATCCTAAATGTTTCCATCCAGGCTGCACCAAATGTGCTCAAGCACAGCACAACAGGAATAGACCCAGTGAGGTCAAATCTGCATGACAAAAAAAATCCCTGTCACTTATTGTGAAGACTTTTCAAGGCTGGAAGTACAGGTGATATACAGTGGCTTGCAAAAGTATTCGGCCCCCTTGAACTTTTCCACATTTTGTCACATTACAGCCACAAACATGAATCAATTTTATTGGAATTCCACGTGAAAGACCAAT